>QFDT01003196.1:0-19963 GCA_003315915.1 Macrolepiota dolichaula | reverse complement strand
CCAAGTGTCCACCCTATCCCTGTGACAATTCCTCCTCCTGAGTCAATACCTCCACAACATATTCCAGAGAGGCACCCGGAGAGCCCGCCGTCCATGCCATACTCTCCCGCTTATAGCCCAGGAAATCGGCATGACGTTCTTGTTGAGGACAAGGAGAATAGCACCATCGAAGAAGCTATCAGTATGCCTTCAGTCAGCAGTAAGACTCCATCTTGGGTATCCGCCCCCATGCCTTTTAGCACCTCCACCCCTGAAACTGCACCATCTGTTAGGAGGTCCAGTGAGTATACACCATCACCTTATTCCGTTCCTTCTGGTCGGCATAGGATACCAGCAGGTGTTGCATTCTCACATGCATCCGCCACGTCAGACTCTCACAAAATCGAAGATCCGGGCAATATTTATTCCAACTATCCTCACGCAATGAATCGCGCTAGTACGGTTGAACACCTGCCGCTTGAACAGCCGATAGAGGAGCCAGTCAAGCCGCAACAATACGTTGAAACGTTTGTGAAGAAGACGTTACCCCAGCAGATCTATCTACATTTTCTCCTCCGCCTTCCATCGTTATACTTTTCGCGAGTCGACCGGATATTCAAGGAGGCGGATCTTACGATGGAGGAGATTAAGGAGATGGCGCTTCAAGCCTCAGCGGCGGATAGCAAAGCTTTTCAGAATAATATGTTGAATATGGGGTACTACTATAATCCGGAGACATCGAACCTTTCGCCAGCTTATCAGAGGTTGAAGACAGGGTGGGAACATTTTATTGATAATTTAATGAGGGAGTGGAAAACACTCAATATTATCTCAGTCTTGCTTTTATCGTGAGTTTTCTGCTCCTACAAGGAGCCGTTTTTGATCAACTCCCTTCAGTGCTATCATGACAATGTTTCAAATTCAGGGAGCGAGCGACGACCCCATTACACGATACCTTGCGTTCTGGTCACTGATCTGTGCTCTTTTGAGTATATTATACGGATGTTTGTTCATTATTCGATTCGCAACCATGCGCAAAGCATCTAAAGCAGCTGAGTGGGCATTAGTAAGTCAATCCCAACAGGCTCTTGTCATGTTCTCACTCTTTATAGGAAGCACGAAAATCCCAAACTATTATCTGGAACGTATGGGTCATGTTATCAATGCCTGTCGTTTGGCTCTCCTGGTCAGTCTTCTCCACCCTACCACGGTTTCCAACCACCAACCAATTCGTCCTAGGTCAATCCTCACTTTCATAGCTTGTATCATGTCCTTCATGTGGCGCGCACGCGTCAACCTCCCATCCGACTACACCTTCCCCGCCCCTCCCTCAACCGAATTCGGTTTCCGCATATTTATCTGTGGGGTCCTCGCCACAGGCCTAATCTATGGTGGTCTCATACTCAACACCTTCCGTCGCTACGGTGCACCAATGGACGAAGCCTGGAAACGTCGTGTCGAGAGTTTTATTGCTATGACAGCCCCACCCTACCCACCACCACCTCCAACAACCTTACCCCCTCAATGGTATGACAGGCCAGTGCCACCGCAATCTCCCATAATCATACCCTCACCGAAATCGGGTTCGAGAAGGTCGTCGCCGGTGTCGGACTATGCGCCATATATCGGAGCGTTTGGGGCGAGAGGGTTTGGTGGGGGTTCGCCGGATAGAGTGCCTGGGGATCCGCGTGCTGAGGGTTTGGGTTTGGGGCCGCCAATACCGGGTCAAGAGCCCCCGGTCTATATACCGGAATTGCCTATGCACATGGATCGTTCTCCGTTGGGATATCGGTCCCGCTCTCGGAGACGATCACTAAGGAGACGATATTCGAGGTCAAGGTCGAGGTCCCGTTATCGGTCGCGAACTCCTCTTGTCGACGTAAGATGGGATATGGACAGGACCCCGCCAGTTTTACCACCACGAATCCTTCATGTGTCTCGTAGTAGAAGCAGGACTCGGTCACCCTCCCCTCCACGACAAAGACGGAGCCGTAATGTCTCGCGTAGTCTCTCCCGCCGATCGCTTTCACCGTTGTCCAAGTTTTCGAGGATTAGGAGTTGGGATGGTGCGGTTGGATCCAGGATAAATATTTCTAATAGTAATAGTGATCGTGGGTCAGATGAGGGAAGGAGAGGGAGAAGTCGGACGCGTTCGAACCGAGGAAGTGGGAGAGTGTCAGCTGTTATGGGCATAAGTCCCCCTCAAGAAGTTGATGTTCCTCTTCGTGGGGGGTTGGATTCGGAGCCAGCAGAGGTATCGGGGGATGGAGTTGGGCGATTGGATGAAGGAGGGGATAATTGTGGGTGATTGATTCGTTTGTACCCCTTCCTCTGTTCCGCGCCCTTGGTTTGAGGTTGCTTTATCTTTGGGATAGTGGGCCGGTGTGAAGGACCGACATCTTTGAATGGGTGTGATTTGTGGGGGAGATAAGATTGGATGTTATGGCCTTTTGACGCGTTTGTGTGGCCCATCTTTTTTTGATAGTTTCATGTGGACCGATCCACCCCGCGGGAAAGATTCATGTGTGTTTGTATGTAACTAGTGAGCAAGGCTTCTTGTTGTGGGCGCCTGTCTGTCGCAACAGTTATGGGCTTTATGGGCTAGCGCCATGGAAGTATCGGTGGTTGTATCCCATTTTCTGTAATCGCTGCGCTTCTATTCACAGAAACTCGGGTGTATTGTTACCAATGATCATCCCTCCTCGCTATTCCGAGGACTAAAAACTTTGGGTGGTGCAATCATGAATCATATTCAGTTATTTTCAGAATGGAAAGGGAACTTCTGCTCGCGAACATATCAAGTGCGTGGTTAAAGGTTTATCATCAGCAATACCATGGCACCCTACTAGACAATAGAATATCACTTGTTCACGGCCAATACAGCAGCTGCCTGGATCGGACAGCGTACCAGTGTCCATTTCCCTAACAACATAGGTTTTGTCTTTTATTGCTTTAGCTACTAGCATCATATATGGAACAGGTAGAAAGCGGAAAGCTTAATAGCATCTAGGGGGCCTGAGGGACTTGCACCAAACGGATTGATCCCATTCGTGTAATAGAAATTTATAGGTCTGATGTTTCGCGAGGACCATGATAACACTCTGGATGCCCGTTAAAGCATATAAGAATAAATGAGTTTAATGAGCCTGTAAATGAATAAAGAATGTTTTAGTTTACCCCGATATCGCAGGAAATGAGCACCCTGAATACCATAATTGATTCAAAACGAACTGATGTTTAACAGAAATGAGTTCAATCTTGGAATACTAGTACGACTTTCAAGGATCTGCCTACGCACTGTCACTGTAACATTATATTTATCTCCTTGTGTGGTCACTATGAACTCTGAATGATAACGCTTGATGAAATAGCCCGGGTAATCAATTCACCTTCGCCCAATGAATGGCTCACTTGGAAGCTCACCGATAAAATCGCCAAGATCCGCGCACTACGGCCATTGTACCAATGGTATATGTGGATAACAATATCACACAGGGCTCAACGTCAGTTAATCGAATAGAGGAACAGGTGTCTTACTCTCAAAGCAGTGTCGTTGGCAATGCACGCAGGTTTCTAGTTTCCGGGATCTGCCAAGCGAAAATAACTGCCATGGCGCTCTCGGAGTGTGTGTTGGAAAAGTTTATTCAGTGGTTGCCTCCGGACAGTAGGCAGGCTGACCGTCAGTTGTCGTTTACCTCTATCCACAATTACTGGACTGCCATTTAAGATTGATATATTGGTTCCTATCCCAAACACTGCACAACACACTCGATTGATGATCTACTTCATGTAAACGTGTAAACAATGAACTTCGTTTTTAAACGTTTGATGCACTGCCTTCATAACCCACAACCCCTTTTCTTGTAGCCCGCTTTATCTGGAATTCATGTGAATACACATGCTGAGTTTCCGAGTCATATTAGCATGAGACTCCAAATCGCGTTCACACACGCGCACACAGCATGTGAGTGGGTCAACGATGGACGAATCGAGGTGAGTCACGCCTGACGAGACTTTTGGTCTTATTTTGAGAAGGTAAATGTCAACTGTGACTGGTCGCTATAGATAAGACCGTTTGGAAACCCGACGTTGACTTGTGCAACGGATCCGCTCAGTACTTCACATTCGACGTTCTCAGGTTCTAGTACCAAAATGACACGACACTGGCGCAATTCGGGCACATGGGATTGAGCCGAGTCATGTTATTGGAATGGGTCCCTTGTCACCACAATCTTTGATTTGATGGTAAAGCTGTTAAAGATCAATTTAGATCTGCTGTACGGGGCATAAGACATATATATTCCATCTATTGTGTGGGGACACCCTAACACTCATTTCACTACTTCAACCCCTTCCCGATGGTAATGGCCCATTCGCCAACCTATGTGTCAAAGAAACCGGGTCTCCTACATACACCGGAACTAGAGTCCGTCATCGCATCATGCAAGAAACGAGTTGAACGAATTGCAAAGGATTGTAGGGCGGGAAATAGGAAGTTCCGGTGAGTCTGCCCCATTGTGATATCCTGATGCCGCTCATTCTGAAGTAGGGATGTTGAATTCGACCTGGAAAACGATCAACATCGCTGCATGTATGGTCTCGTCATAAAGCCGGGCGAGAGTTTCTCCCCCTCCGACATCCTTCGCACTACCAAGATATTCAAGAACGCAAAGTTCTTCGCAGACGGTTCGCCCGATTCAACGCAGATTGTGCAAGGTTGTCTGGGGGATTGTTGGTTTCTCTCTGCGTTGTCTGCAGTAGCAACGGCACCGGGACTTTTGGAGCAACTTTGTGTGGCAGTGAGTGACAGACCTTTGACGAGCCCGTCTCCTGTGCCTAAACGAGGGTAGCGCGATGAAAACGTGGGCGTCTACGGTTTCATTTTCTTCCGTGACAACCGTTGGGTTGATGTTATCATCGATGAGTGAGCATTTCCTCTGATCATCGGACGCCTTCTGTCATTGAACTGGATATAGTCAGCTGTGCACACGGAGACCCAAATACGAAGACCTTACGCCCTTCGAACAGAGCTTATACCACGATGATAAGGAATGTTATCTCAAGTCCGCTTCCGTGAACGAGGGGAAAACCTTGTATTTTGCGCGCTCTGGGACTCGCGATGAGAGCTGGGTGCCATTAATGGAGAAAGCTTACGCGAAACTTCATGGGCATTATGCATACCTGCACCTGGGAAAGACATGCGAGGCGCTGGAGGACCTGACAGGGGGCGTTACAAAGAGTATTCTTGTCAACGTAAGCTCACCCCTAAACTGGACTCCTCCCTACTTCCGAGCACTGAGTGCTGTGAACTAGGATATTTTGGACCTGGACCATTTCTGGACAGAAGAACTGTTACGGGCGAACAAAGACCGCTTGTTCACTTGCCAAATCAGCCCTACAACACCCAATCGCACCCTACAATCGGATATCAAAGTTCAAGGGCTTGTCACTGCACACGCGTACGCCGTTCTCCGCGCAGTCGAGTGTAAGGGGAAACGCTTCGTCGTGTTACGAAACCCTTGGGGGAAAATCGAATGGACTGGTCGTTGGTCGGACGGCTCGAAAGAATGGACGAAGGAGTGGGTGGGTATATTGGACGACCTGGGCCACTCTTTTGGTGAAGATGGCCAATTCGTTATGGAATGTGAGGGTTGTCTGTCTTCACAAATTCGGATCTGACATTTGTTGCTCAGATGACGATTGGTCTGAATGCTTTACGGATGTTGATCGGACATTGCTTTTCGACTCGTCATGGAGAATGTCTTCGAAATGGTTACGCACACCCTGTCGACAATTGCCTACAGCGTTTTCCCATGGCGATATTTCGTGTATGTTGAATTTGTTGTGAAGAGAGGTTCTCACTGACGAACTGGTCGATAGTCGTGTTCAAACTTCCGTCCGCGGCTTCGACTGTGATATCCCTTGCCCAACTGAACACGCGATACTTCAGAGATCTTGCAAGTAGATCTTTGTGGACCCTCGATTTTGCAATTGTCAAAGAAGGCGAAGATGAGCCCCTGACAGAATATCAACACAATAAGTTCCAGTCAAGAGACGTCAGCGTTGAAGCTAACTTGGAAGCTGGAACCTACATCGTCTATGTACACGTTCTCACTTTTGATTGCTTCATCGAATACTAATATATCTGAAGGCACGAATTGACCGCGTGATTGACGCGGCAGCACCAGTGGTACGTTTCAGTGATCGTTTGTTCCCAGGAAGTGTCACTTACAACATGAGATAGGAGCTCAACGTTGAGGATTGGCAACTTCAGAAGCTCTCAAGGATTATGACGAAACGGGCAGAGGGCAGGTCAATTGCATTTAGTGAGTATTTTGCAGAATCGAGTAACTCAAATTTCTTATACTTTTCGATTCCAGATGATACTCCCGAGTAAGCCCCTTATCTGATGCTCTCTAGGAAATTCCTGACTGAACATTTGGCAGAGATGACAGATACTACCTGCCGAGACCCTTGGAGGAACTCATCCAGATTGACAAACAACGTTACGAGAAAAAGAAAGAAGCAGAATCAAAGCAGCACGAAGACGGTGACAGTTCTGGCAACGAGACAGAGTACTTTACTGATGATGACTCGCCCAATATTGAAACAATCACCACTACCACTACCACTGTCGTCGTCAAGAAAGTTCGGACCAAAAACTCAAGCAAGCCCAAGCCCAATGTCTCGTTGGAAGACATCCCAGTTCTTCCCCCTCCTCCAGTTCCATTCCGGGACAACTATCCAACGGTAACCACCTCCCGACGAAGTAAGCGCAGGGAGAAACAGATACAGAAACCGAACATGCTCCCTTCGCCGCCTGGCTACAATGGATATACCCGTGACACTCGTGTCGGCCCGACTCTGTATCCAACACGCTACCAATGGCCAACGACAAACTATAATTACAACTATACGGGGCCGGGGCCTACGAACCAGTGGTCAAGGGCCGCGAGCCCAGCTCCGCCTGATCCACCTAAGGACAAGCTTACGAACGTCAAGGTACCAAGGGATGATGAGAATGAGCTATACCTTGGGTTAAGGGTCTATGCGAACTTTGGAGGGAATGCGGAGGCTGGGGCTGGTAGTGAGATTGAAATTATTGCGAGAATTGGGGAAGCATCTGGTGAGGATGATGACGGAGGGTCGAGTTCTAGGGGAAGGAGTCTGTCGAGGAGCAGGAGCAGGAGCAGGGGTAGGAGTAGGAGCCTGAGGAGTGTCAGTTCCTCACTCCGAAGGTAATCCTTGGGCAAGGATTATCTGGTTGTGCCTTTCCGGATTTCTTTCCGGATTTCTGGGAGCTTCTCTTCCCTGGATTGAACAATTAACACCTGGGACTATGTAGTCATGCACTGTATTCAGGACGATTTCGTATTTATGTCATCAATCAAATTAATAGTTGTAACACCCGACTCCTCACTATTCCTTCGATACAGATTGGAAGTAGTGTACTTATCTGAAATGAAACCCTCTTGTGGACCCCGGCGGCTTTACAAAGGACGATTACCCTGCCTTCGAATGCGATGGCTATAGTCTGCAGGATATGGAAGATCGCATCTGCGCTGGAGTAGTTATGACGAAGAATGCCCGTTATTGTTTCACGTATTCCTATTATTCTTTTCCCTACATGAGACGCAGTTATCTTGTATGCTCGTTCTGATGATTGTCCTCTCTCTCAGTCAGCCATGGAAAGGACCTAGCGTGCTCTACCTCTCTGTGCGTGGGATGAAAGATTGGAGTCAGGATTTATGAGCTTTAACATTTAAACTATCAGAATTCTTCGGCGGGGCAACGTCGAATCTCAAATATCAACCAATCATTGATCCGTGCTCTGGTCAACTGGCCCAGGTTCGGTAAACCCCGATATTGGCATTGGTGCCAAAATTAGGTCTCTTTGGACTTCCCTGCCATGTTGGGCGCTGTCGGTTCTCATTCTTAACCCACTTCTTCTTACTTAACAATGAATCCATCTTCCGAGATAGGATCAATATCTGCAGGTGAGATATTTTCTTCTGAAAGCATGCGTTTCATAGTCTTAGTCGGTAAACAATCAGAACTATACGAAGACTTAGTGCATTATTTCAAGTATGCTTCGTCTGCATATAGTCTCGTCTGCCCACGCCCGAACGGGAAGACGCTTGTAACGCCGGTATGTATGCTCATATACGTGTACTTCACTCAATATATCACTTCTCACGGCGCAGTTCATCAATCTTGGAGGGGATATTCAAGGATATGTGGCAAGGGATGATGACAGACGGGAAATAATTGTTGCGTTTCGTGGGAGGTGGGCTTGGAGCTCTAAGTCCACTGCCACACGCTGAACTATGTTACAAGTGCTTCGATTACTGCATTCATAGCAGATGCTCAGGTTGTTCTTGTGCCCTTCATTGCGCCTGGCGTCTCTGCACCTGGTGCGTATTTGATCATTTTATTTCGGCTTCACTAAGTCTGAATTAGAGGGAGTTCGCGTTCATACTGGGTTCCTTATATCGTATGTTCTGTGATGATGGCTTGATTGACCATGTCTGATCCTTGTTTGGTCAGTTGGAATTCCATCGCCCCAGAGGTCCTCATGATCGTTTCTCGCCAAATGAAGCTTCACCCAGAGTACACCATCGTAACGTCTGGGCATTCTTTAGGTGGCGTTCTTGCACTATTTAGTGCTATTACCTTGAAGCAAAAATACCTCGACACGTACGCCCTTCCCCTCACGGACATTATATATATATTGATATCTCGCATCTTAGAACCATCAAGACTTATTCGTACGGTGCACCAAGAGCAGGGGTAAAACGCTGACTAGGTTTTCTCCTTTGATTCAATGCTTACTGAGCTCTTCAGAATAAAGATTTCGCAATGTTCGTTAACGAAATGTTTGGGGGGAATGCCTACCGAGGTAGGGCAGTTGGAATTCTTTCATGCTATCCTATCCGTAAACTCATCTATCATTGTATCAGTGGTGCACGGGAATGATGGGTACGTTACTTTTGATTCTGATCTTTGCCCAAGTTGAGTTAGTGGATTCTACAGTGTACCCACAATTATTCCGACAGTGCTAGGATACCATCACCACGGTGTGTTGCGATTCTTGCTTCACCGTCCTGGGTTATTACAACTAGATAAATTCAGGTATCGAGTATTGGCAGTATACGCACCCGGCGTCTGAGGAGACCACTCGCGCATGCGCACCTGATGGTGAAGATCCTAAATGTTCTGCGTGTATACCGAGTAAAGGAATTAACCCAGCTCATTGGACGGTAAGATTTATACATCGAAATCTTCTTCATAATGATTGATTCGTTCTAGTATTTCGGAATCTTAGCTACGCGACCGTTTTGTCTGTGATATCGAATCAAGCCACATGTTCGGCTTGGTTGTCGGGCGGCGAATACAAGCCGGACGCTAATTCCGTTCGGCATAGCAAAATATGAAATGAGACACAATTCTGCAAGCCCACCGCGGGACTCGAACCCGCAACTTTCAGATGACTTCGAATGTTTTAAAAGTCTGACGCTCTGACCAATTGAGCTAGGCAGGCCACTGTCTTAGTTTGATCCGACGTTCATCCGGCGCGGGATCGGAATGTCCGAAGGTGCAAGGTAAGTTCGAATTCGATTCACTAGGATTGATGAATTCTGCCGGACCTTCTCAGCTGGCTCTCTTGTACCTGCAATGCCCACTATACGTCCAATTTTCACGTTGGCCTAGCTGGCACATATTCCGGCTTAGCTTACTCGACCGATCGTTGAACTGATTCAGGATTGAGTCAACGATCGGCCAGCCTCAGGCTTAGCACCACACTTTACTACCCCAAGGGCAGTTTGAAATCCCATGCTTGGAGAGCTAGGATTACCTCATGATGATATTAACATAGCCTTGGCTGGAAGTCTCGGGCTGACCATTCAATTCAACATTCTCTCTCGACCTCTCGACTGCATCCGTCTTCGTTGTTTGTGCTACTTCTGTTCGCTTTTACGGCAAATCTCAGTGTTTTGGAGGGAGGCAGTGCTATGGACTTTGCGTTGTTTGGTGCTGCTGCGGTGAATGGAGAACGGAATGGTGATGTTATGGGTAGTGGAATGCTGGGGTCACTCTCACAAGGACAGATTCAATCCTTCCAGCGCTTGGAGGATCTCCAGTGCCGAACCGGTCTTGTCGATTTCGGGCTTGTGTCACCTGCTACATCTGCGGATTTCAACCGAAATAGTAGCCTGGCCGGAAGCCATAGTAACGAGGCTATGGAGTTGGACAACCTTAGCGGGATACTTGGGCTTGACCTGGGACTCGGGCTCGGAGTCGATATGAGCCAACCCCCGCCGATGCAAGAACCCGCAGAGACTATCGTTCCGAATCGGTTGGGCCATGTGCTCCCACATGCGAATAGTCAGAACATATTCTCGACTTCGTTAGATCCTGTTGGACAACTCCCGGCAGTGGAATCGGAGGATTTGCTGCACAAGTATCTACCAGAATCACTCTCGGGGGTTCTTGGGTCTATTTCGGATTTTCATGCGTTTTCACTCGGGGAGGATGTGCTTGGTGGACGGGGTGTCGGGGAGAGGTCTGATTCGGATATGGATATTTCTTTGGCGCGGGGAAACAGCATCGTGGATGACCTTCGTGTTGCCGATCCTTTTGGGCTCCCTCAGACAAACCCACTTGAGGCGTACAGGTCTCCGAATATGACTAGCTATATCACGGGTGATTCCAGCTCTGGGGTGGGGTGGGGTCCTCAAGCGAGCACGACATCTTCGTCGTCGTTTCCCCCAAGTTCCGTCGAGCTCGTTCCATCGTCCCTTTCGCCTTCCGTACTGCATTATGATAGTCAAGGAAGGATTTTGACGGATACAAGTGGAAGTATGGGAGGGATTGATGATGGTAATACGACTGGTGATAGTCTCTCGTTTGTGCTATCCGGGTTAGCTGATTCTAGTGCTGGTGGAAATTCACCATCAAATGATTGTGTTCACCGAGAATCGGGGAGAGCGGATATGGGAGCTCGGCAGACAACGGTTATGAGGAGGGTGGCTAATTCTGTCAAGGCGCCAAGTAGACTGGGGCCGGGGGTCAGGAAGGGCGGGAAGGCAACCTCATGTTGTAATGCGCCGCTGCCGTTGCCAATACCTACGAGGAGCAAACGCCCGGCGTTGATGGGGTGGCAGGGAGAAGCCCAGGATGGGGTTATTAACCCCGTGTCTCCTTCGAAGGCGCAGGTTCCACCACAGAGACCAATTGGAGCGACGCCGATGAATCAGTTTGAAGGCAGGAAGAGGAAGAGAAGTCCGGAGATGGACTCTGATAGTGACCCGGATGAGGATAGGAAGAGAGCCGCTAGTCTGAGGAGAGAAATGTTGGGTTTGCGAACAATCAGTGCGGACAGCATGGGGAATAGCGGTGAGGGTGAGAGGGAGAGAAAGAAGCGAAGAATTGGCTCCTTGTCGCTTCCTTCGAGAAAAGGGAAAGAGCGGGAGGTTCAAGTGGAGTCGGATGGAAGTAACGAATCTTCAAGCGAAGAGGACGAGGATGATGCTTATCTTCCCTCTCGATCATCCTCTCCCGAAATCGATGATCATGCCGGTCCATCGACTTATTCTGCAAAGAGTAACTCAAGGCTCGAACACATCAGCAACTCGGGGACTGAAAGTCGGAGACGAAGTCAGAGCATGCAACCGTCGACCACTACCGACTACGACAGCTTGAAATATGATCGCGACGACTCCGACGACGATATTTCTGATCGGTATAGGCGGATTAAAGGAAAGGCGAAGGGAAGTGCTGCGCTCGCACTTGCGAAGGTTACGATGATGAGCGGAAAATCGCCTACAAGCCCGTGGGGAACATACGTACCGTTCCCAGTGGAGGAGAGCCAAGAGGAGACGATGGCTTCCACGGATGGTGCGGAAATTCGCGCGGGAAGAAGGAGGCGAAATGGCCACATCCCGCTACCCGTACCAGTCCCGCACCTCATCAAGAAGAGCAGGGGCAGAAAGGTTCCTTACGTTGCGAAGGAGATTGCCTCTCGTGGCGGGGGTTCAACAAGCAACTCGCCGCCAAAGAAACGTGGTAGAGACGAGTCGAAGCGGTTGTTTGTGTGCGATGTTCTTGGATGTGGCAAGTGTTTTGTGCGCGGCGAGCACCTGAAGCGGCATGTACGGAGTATTCATACCCACGACAAACGTAGGTGGCTTTTCTTTTTTTTTTTTGTTACTACTACTGACTGGCGCAGCTCACCCATGCCCGTACGAGGGGTGCGACAAGTCATTCAGTAGGCGGGATAACTTGGGCCAACATGTGCGAATTCATCTTGCGGATGCTAGTTGATGAGATATCTATTTTTGATCATGATTAATTGCAATAGTGTGTTTTGATCAGGTGGTTGTTTGTGTATGTTGATTTTGGATTTCACATGCAATGTCAATTTATTCATTACCTCTTGTTCACATGAGTGCCCCAATCTCCCCCCCACCTCCACCATGCCGCACCCTGACAATCCTCCTCCCGTCGACACCACCGCCAACGATGACGAGAGCGTCCGCGTAGATATTGCCGTCCGTGCTCTCGGCGACATGCGCTCCCGTGCCACGGCCTCAGCTTCTTCCGGCGAGGGTGGGTCCCGATACGGATCATCTTCACGCCTTCGCTAATCCTGCTCGATTTCACAGGTCGCACAAGTGAAGAACAGGATGGCTTGCAGCAACAGTCTGTCTCTGGTTACGATTTCGTTACGCGCATGTCATCGCTTCCTTTGGTCGGAACAGCGATTCGTGCGTACGAACATGGAAAAGCTTCATCTAGGGTCGTCAAAGTATGTTTATGTACTTTGTTGTGATAATGCCAAGCTGATCATTGCATATGCCAATATCAGTACGGCGCAGCAATGGTGGAATCAAGCGTCAAGACAATTTCAAAACCGGTCATTGACCGTCTACCAGTCAACCAGATTGATGAATTTGCGTGTCGTCAGCTTGATAGAGTGCGTTTTATGCTTTCATGCTCATGTTTATTGCGGATATAGTCCCCTGTGTTGCCGACATGGCTTATCTGGCCCTTCACATCATCATCGATCGACGAGCGCTTTCGCACGTGAAATTGGCCCTTGGGCGGACTTGCCAACCTGTCAACGTGCCGCCCTACGCTCCTGTTTTTTTTTTCTTATTTCAATCTGCTGTGGTCTTTGTATCCACAAAATCGCTCAGTCATAGACTCTGTACACTAAGACTTCAAATGCGATGCTTATGTTCTCTCCACGACAGCTCGACAAGTATCGGCGCCCCTCGATTGGGCCAGAGCCTACCTCACCTCGATCCCCTACCTCCCCATCCGATACACACAGACGCATATTGCACAACGGAGATGCCGGCTCGTCACCAATGCAATTCGATCAGGAGCCCGAGAGGGGCCGACCGAAATTACGCACAAAGACCATAGATGGGTCCGTTGCACGGGAAGATGATGAGCGTGGGCAAGTGGAGGGTTACGGGAATGATCAGGACATTAGCTTGGAGCGGCGGTCACATGCTGGAGGCGATAGGAGCGTACCCCAATGGATCCAAAGTTCGTCCAGTCATCCTATTTTTGGCGACTGCCACGTTTACCTCGTCTTATTAGCGACACGCTCTTACACGCGTTCATCTGGTTCCCCGGCGGAGGAAGACCTCAGGATTGGCTCGCCCTATCTTTCTGATGGACAACGAATCAGCCCAACAGCACGCCATTCCTCGCCTGATCAGCAATCTTCCCGTCTTCGCCGCGCTCACCCAAGCAGAGATAGAGAACCAACAGATCAGTCACATAGTCAGGATGTGGATCAACAGGTTGTGCAACGAAGCCGATGGCAGGCAATGTTACTGGAAGCGGGTGGATTGGGTGTTGCGCTGAGCGAGGAAAACATGCGTCGGCTGAAATATTGTCTCCAGTGGTTGCAAGTGCGTTTTAGAGTCCCCTGTTTCATTTTAAGCAACTTATCACTGTGAAACGTAGTCCGCAACCGCCCATATAGACGCCCAGATATTGATCCTTCGTGATTTCATGGAGAGTATTCAACCGATTCCTCAACCTAACTCACCTTCTCATCGCCGGCCTCCAATTTCCGAGGAGCACCTCAGAAAGCTCACCGAAGTACGGAAAGACATTGTATCAACTATTCGACAAATGGTGGACGTAGTCAGCAAGTGTGCTGGTGGGGCACTACCTGAGCCGGCGCGTGGAAAAGTCAGGGGTTTCATCCTAAAACTTCCACAACGCTGGGCCACGAGAACCGCTGCCTCTGGCGTTACAGTCAGCGCACCTGTCGGTACATCATCTGGCTCGGCTACTGGCGTCAATAATGAACGTGAGCGCGAAACGGTGGCGGCGGCCGGGAGTAGCACAGGCGTGCTCCGGAGGGGTCTTGGGAGGGAGAAACGTGCTGCCCAGCGTGAGCGGGGGACTGGTTCGCGCGCGGCTTCTCCTTCACCGCCGGATTTGCACTCAGGTTCGGGCAGCACGACGAACGACCAACGCATGTCACATTCAAATGCTACTGCTGCAGCCCAACGCATTCTCTCATTAGCAACGGAGAGTTTAGATATGATGCGTAACGTCACTGGAGTTGTGAAAGACAGTTTGGACCGTGCTGATGCGTATGTAGCCTGTGTATGTCTTCTCGGGAAAACTAACTCCCTTTTACAGGTGGGTCAACCGCTTGCGTATGGTTGGCGTTCAGCGTGGAGCACATGAAGGAGCAAGTGAAGAGTCAGTGAACGAGGAATTTGGACCTCCACGGCTTGGATCGCAACGTGACTCTGGGCGGAAAAATGACTACCGAACTCTCCTTCATCAAAGTCACCGACGCGGTGGTAGTGGTTCATCTGCTTTTGATGATGAAATGTCTTTCTCGAGCTCCAATCCCGCATCTCCATTCATGACAACTACCTCCCTCAGTCTTGGGAGTGGTTATATTTCGAATTCGACTTACACTAGTATGCCATCCACCCCAACTGGTACCTTCGCCTCCCCTTCTATCTCCACCTCCGCATCGGCACGGGAATTATACGGTGAATCAATAGCAAATGCACCGAGTCCTGGAACAATACCACTCTCTTCGATGCATATCGCCTCGAGATTCAATACCCCCAAGATTACCGCTTCAAACCTTCCCTCAGAAGATACATTCGAAAAAATTGAGGAACCCATCGCTTCCAGAAGGTCGAGTCTAGGACGGATGGAAGTTGACTCATAACATATGTTTACCACTTCCCCGCTGCATCCATTCTGGGTCTGACTTCTCGTATCCTATAATTGATTTACTGGGTTTTGTGGGCTCGTGCCTCGTTCGTCTTGTACCCTTGTTCGACTTTCATTCGTTCTCAAGCCTGGATTATGGTCCCTTATTCCCTGTCCATTCTTTTCCCCTTTTCCCCTTTTCGCTTCCTGTCTGTACTAATCTGCCACCTATTCTTGTTGTTCCCATTTCCCACTCATATCTCCGTTCATGATATCCATCACCGTCATCTGTATGTACTGTCTTATCTATTAAAACTACGGTTTCTTGATGGTTCGATGCCGCAAGCTCAAAATGGCCGGAGGTTGGCCCTAGCTGCTCCGAGTGCCAGAGCGGTTCCTGGGCGCTTGTCGTCTAGACCCTGTTCTGTCATGAGTGCCACTATGACAGGAATGGGATGTGTTGGGTCGATTGACAGGACTCGCAGATTGACTGAGAGTCAGGATTTCGCCTAGCGGATCAAACTTGTGATAACATGAAGTCTTGCAACTATCAAGATCAACCCGGAGGCTATGCGCTAGTGTAGCCCATATATCCGGCTAAGTGAATGATCAAGGGTGAAATGATGTGTTTCCAGTATTGGAGAGTGTCCTGCCCTTACGCTGCCCAGGTTCGGGTTTCTAATTCAGACATAGGCACACGCGCCTACTCATGACAGCAATATATAAACAGATGATCGTACAAGACGCCCAACGAAAGTTAAACGCCTCCCACAATCCTTTTTACCCCCCTCCCTCTTCCCCGTCGACGTGTCGGGTCTTCTCAACGACTAGGAACTAGACATCGACGCTGCTTGAAGATATGGCGACGACGACGATGTTGAAGACGGTTTCGTTTGTGCAGCAGCAGCCGAGTCTGCTCGTTACGTCCGAATTGGAGAAAGCAATCGAGGATTGTAAGAGGAAGGTTGCGAGGATATCAAAGGACTGTAGAGCGAAGAACCGCAAGTTTAGGTGAGACCTCACTCGATTTTCTCGATACTGTTTCTAAACTGTTGACCACTCTGGGGGTACAGGGATTTGGAATTTGACCTCGAGGGGGATAAGAACCGATGTTTGTGGGGTATCTTTACCAAGCGGGGCGATTCGTTTCATCCGGCCGATGTTCACCGTGTCACGCAGATCTTTGATAACCCCCAGTTCTTTATGGGGGGTCAACCAAATTCGAATGATATAGTGCAGGGAGACCTTGGGGATTGTTGGTTCCTCTCTGCCTTGGCGACTGTATCGAATGCGTCGGAGCTGGTCAAGACTTTTTGTGTGGACGTAAGTGGTTGACATTGTTGTGACGACTGGATTGTACTTCACGCGGTTTTCTCTGTGTAGAGGGACGAGAAGGTTGGAGTGTATGGTTTCATTTTCTTCCGGGATAACGGTTGGGAAACGATCATTATTGATGAGTGCGCAAATCTTTTTGCTGAAACGTTGTCGCTTTTGCCTAACCTTCGCGCGTGCACAGCCTATTATTCACTCGAGTGCCAAAATGGGAGGAATTGACCAAACAAGAACAGGAATTGTATCATTTCGATAGAACTCGGTACAACTCCTCGGCCCGCCACGGCGGAAAGACATTGTATTTTGCAAGCTCGGGATCGCAGGGCGAGACCTGGGTGCCTTTGATTGAAAAGGCTTATGCAAAATTGCATGGCAATTACTCACATTTGAATGGCGGCTCGACGTGTGAGGGCATAGAGGATTTAACAGGGTGAGTCATATATATCATCGCTTTTTGAAGTTGCTATATTTAATGTTCCTGCAGGGGTGTCTCAAGTTTCTTGCAAACCAAGGTACGGAGTGTCGGAGGAACTCGACTCTTCGCCAAGGCTCAACACAAGTCTTTCAGGATATACTTGATACCGACAAATTCTGGAACGAAGAACTTCTCAGGGCTAACAAGGACAGACTCTTCGCCTGTTCTTTCAACGATCTGAGCAATACCCGTAACGGTCTCTCTAACATTAGGGTAGAAGGTCTCGTAGGCAACCATGCTTACTCCGTGCTACGTGCAGTGGAGTGTAAAGGAAAGCGTTTCGTGGTGGTTCGAAACCCATGGGGCCGCACTGAATGGACTGGCCCCTGGTCTGATGGGTCAAAGGAGTGGACAAAAGAATGGTTGGGGGTCCTTGACAACCTCGGTCATGTGTTCGGCGACGATGGTCAATTCGTAATGGAATGTAAGCAATATCGTCAACTTGTGAAAGAAAACGGACTTTTTTTTTTAATGTGTGCTGACTGATTGTTACGGGGGTTCTGATGACATTTTGATAGACAAGGATTGGCTAGACTGTTTCTCCCACATCGACAGAACAATCCTTTTCGACTCGAGTTGGATCATGTCATCTCAATGGCTGCGGGTACCGTGTAGGCCGTTACCGACAGCTTGGTCCTATGGCGATGTTTCATGTAAGTACTTTCGCCTTTGGCGAGCACTTCGAAGCAAGTCGCTGATTATATCCAATTTTATTAGTCAGTTTCACACTGCCCGCTCCAACCCTTACAGTTCTCGTGCTATCCCGTTTAGATGAACGCTACTTCCGCGATATATCGGCTCGGTCATACTGGAACCTCAATTTCGTTCTAGTTAAAGAAGGTGAAAAGGAACCCATCGCGGAATCCGCACACGTATTGTTCTGGGCAAGAAGCGCAAACTTGGAAATCGAGCTAGAGGCTGGAAAATATTTTGTTTACGTGGGTTCTGGTCTTGGCTTCCTTCCCCTTCAAACGGCTTACAGCGCCTGACTTCTGCTTCTGCAGGTCAGAATTGATCGGGAGTTCGACTGTTATACCGCATATGCACCAACAATTGATGATTGGGAACTGCGAAAGCTGTCCTACCTCATGGCTGCACGAGCGAAGAGCCGGTCAATTGCATCAAGTAAGATTTTCTCCGTAACAAATACAATTTATTGATCTGTCACCGACATCATGTCATTCCTCGGTTTGCTAGATTTTGATCAGAAGTAAGTTATGAGCATTGCGTTGTCATGTGAAACCCGCTTACGCCGGAATCAGCGCCCATGCTAATTTTATCCCCACCAAGCTTGAGACACTCATTGATCGCGATTACAAGGAATATCAGAAGGAGAAAGCGAAGGAGGAAGAAGAGAGGAAAGCGAAAGAAAGAGAGAACAAGAGGGAAGACGAGGAAAAGGATGAGACCACCGACGATGACGACCAAGAAGATGTCGAAGATGGCGATGAGGTTATTACGACCACAACCACGACTACGGTGGTTCAAACTGTCAAGAAGGTCAGGAAACCCAAGGAGGACCCTTCTTTAGAGCCCAAACTTTCGAGTGGAAAACCTATAGGAAACGAGTCGGGCCTCTCATCCGATATTCACCCCGAACTGTTGAATGTTCCAGATCCAAAATACCAACAAGAATATGAGTGGGCATCCGCGGCGACACAAACCATTGAAGTGGATCCCACAAAGTATATCATCACTAGGGACGACGAAGATGCGTTGTACCTCGGGTTGAAGGTGTATACACACAAGGATGTACCTGCTGTCGTCGTTGGTAGGCTCAAGGCGGAGCCGGATGGGAAGGAAAAGAAGACTGATGGCTTGGAGGACAAGGGCACCGGTGTCGAGAAACAGAGCTTGAGCTTACTTGTGGATTCTTTGGAAGGTGATTGTGATTGCCAGGATTGTCAAGGAAGACAGGCTCACCCATACGAGTCGTAAATTTCTTTGCCTACATACTTATGACATATTTCTCTCGGCCCTAGTACATATTATGTTGTATCCATAATGGACTATTTTGTATAGACTCTCTTAGAATCATTCCTCTCCTGATGGCAAAGTCTGCGACAGATGTTTCCCTTGCCCAGTAATGGCAGCCGTTGACCCGGCATCGACAGGGAGAATGATCCCTGTAATCCACCTCGCCTCATCACTTGCGAGAAAACGAACCGCTGCTCCAGTGTCCCAACCGTTGCCCTCTGTCTTCAACAAACTACGATTCAAGCGCGCATCGCGAACTTCATCGGACATTGGGTGACTGTAAACCATAGGGGTATACAACATTCCTAAGTCGAAACTGTCAATTTGACTCTCTCAAAGCGACAAACATCATTCAGGGGACTCACCGGGACACACGCAATTAACCCGGATACCATCTGGTGCATGTTGGAAAGCCATAGCACGGGTCATATTGATGACAGCCCCTTTACTGGTTGGATACAGTAACATGGGCGAACCTCCAATCATCCCAGCAACACTAGCGATATTCACAATAGCGCCACGCCCCCTAATCTCATCCTTCGTATTTTTGCACATTGCCGGCACTGCAAATTTGGCCATCAACATCATACTGGTAACGTTGATCTCTAGCCCCTTGGCCCATTTAGCAGGATCAACATCAACTGCGGTTCCCTCGGGCCCACCAACTCCGACATTATTCACTAGAATATCGAGACGGCCGTAGTTGGATACCGCGGTATCTACGATACGCTTGCAATCGTCTTCCTTGGTTACATCGGCCTGAATCGAAACGGCCGTCCCCTCGCCAAACTCTTGATTGATCATATCGACTGTGACTTGCGCCCATGAGAGGTTGAGATCGGCGCAGATGATGTTGGCGCCTGATTCGGCTAGGAGAATGGATGCTGCACGACCGTTTCCGATGCCATTTGCTCGTGAGCCTGCACCTGTGACGATTGCTACCCTGGATTTGAGGGATCTGGAGGGCCTGGGCGGGTTTTCTGGGTCGTAGGT
>QFDT01003193.1:0-23103 GCA_003315915.1 Macrolepiota dolichaula | reverse complement strand
ACATCGTCTCGGCTGTGACTTCAAGTCAGGTAGACTTGTCGCTCTTGCCATTTCTGCTGTCCTATCCGACCACAGCAAGGTCCTACAAGAGGGCCAGAAGCGTTGGATCCGTTGGGAGATCTAGCTAGCCTCGTAACGTCCAGTACGGGATTAACGTGCACTGCTGGACAAGAGCTCTGGCGAAATCCTAACAGCATCAGTCGGGTGTTGGTCGGATTGGGTCGTGACAGACTTTGAAGAAATCAATTTCAAAGCCAATGCATTGCAAGCCATAGCACAGCAGTATGGAGAAAAGAAGGAATCTGATCCACAGAAAGTCGTATCTCAAGAATTCCACGACTTCCTCAATGTCTTTTCTGAAGAGAAAGCATCTTGTTTTCCACCCGCACAACCTTGGGATCACAAGATTGAGCTGAATGCCAAGTTCAAGCCCAAATCCCATAAACCATACCCTCTATCGCCAAAAGAGATGGAAGAACTTGATAAATTCTTAGACAAAAATCTGTCTAAAGGATATATTCAACCTTCTGAATCGCCCATGGCATCCCCTTTCTTCTTTGTAGGCAAGAAAGACAGAAAACTCCAACCATGCCAGGATTATTGATATCTCAACTCCTATACCATCAAGAACGCATATCCTATCTCCTTTATTCCAACCTTACTTGACAAAGTAAAAGGTTCAAAATGGTTTACAAAGATGGATGTCTGCGCAGGATATAATAACATTAGAATTTGCAACAGAAGACTGCTAGAAAGCAGCATTCAAGACACCACGTGGTCTCTTTGAACCTACTGTTATGTTCTTTGGAATGTGCAATTCACCTGCAACATTCCAGAGCATGATGGACTACATCTTTGCAGATCTCATCAAGAAAAGAGGAGTTCTTGTATATATGGACAATATCTTTATCTATGCCCCAACTCAGCAACAGCTTTGCACACTCACTCATCAAGTACTCAAGATACTTCAAGAACACAATTCCTATCTCAAGCCAGAGAAGTGTGAATTCGAGAAACAATGCATTGAGTACCTTGGAGCAGTTGTTACTCCAAATTCTATTGAGATGGACGTAGCAAAGCTGCAAGGCATCAAGGATTGGCCTACGCCCAAAACCACTCAAGACGTCCACAAATTCATTGGATTTTGCAACTTCTATTGAAGGTTCATTCAAAATTACTCTCATCATGCTGCACCCCTCAACAAATTGATGTCCCCAAACATCAAGTTTGAATGGACTCAAGAACATCAAGATACCTTTGATTCACTCAAGAGCAAATTTGAAGAAAGACCCATTCTCATCGCCCCTGACCCAGACAAACCGTTTGAAATCAAAACTGACGCATCAGCTTATGCTTCAGGAGCAGTCTTATGGCAAAGAAATGAAAATGGCATTTGTCAACCCATTGCCTTTCATTCTCAAGCATTTAATGTTATAAACGCTATTTTTGATTCCTTCGACGTCCTCACAGACATGATGGTAGTCGACGCACAATGGGAAGACTGGGAGTTTCATGAAGAAGAACTTAACTTGGAGTAAACGGACAAACAACACCAATGTAGGGAAATAGCTAAACTTAGAGACCTTGGACTCTTTGGAGCACGGACTCCCACTTTTCCTTTCTCTTCTCTTCTTCTGTTTTTATACTATGTTTAACTACGGACCTCCATTGTTCCCCACCCTATGTTTAGATACGGACTTCCATTTCCCCTCGCCTTCTGATTCAAACTACCACCTCTCAATAGCTTGTACAATACACAATAAATAGCAAGCTTGTAAGTAGGTAGTTTCCCAATTCGAATCTTAGCGTTGTTGCTACTAGACAGTGTTCTCCTCTCGCTCCTAGTGTTGAGTTCTTCAAGCCTTAACAAGGCAAAAACTGTTGACAAAGCAGCATTAGCGCTAGTCATGCTCTCGTCACATGTCACATCACGTGACAGCATAAGCGCCGTCACGGGCGCTCGGACCGGATCATTGACTCTGATCATACGTTGATCATCGAAGCATTGATCACACGAGGCTGTGCGGAATGATACCAGCACGCTTCCATTATGCTATCTATTATTAGTTCAATAGAATAGCTGACAGTTCTCCGATTGCATTCATCTGCATCCGTCGATGTGCTTGTCAGCATGGTATGCGGAGTGTAGTTACCCTACACCCTCTATGGTATATAAGGACTCTTAGATAGCCCAATTATGATAACTTTCTCTGCCCTCCTACTCGCTCTCACAAGCTCAAACCACCTTAAGTTTCAAGCTCACCACCGTCTCCACTAGCAAGGCAAGTGATTTACCTGTCGTACACTACCATGCGTGCTCGTCGTACGCTTTGCTTTCAACAAAAACTACCTGATATTTTTCTTTTCTCTCTCAATGTTGTCTAAGGTACTTGACATTGTCTCAGCTGTGACTTCAAGTCTGGTAGACTTGCTGTTCTTGCCATTCCTTATCTGCTGTCCTATCCGACCACAGCAAGATCCTAGTGAAGAGGACCAGAAGTGTTGGATCTGTTGGGAGATCTAGCTAGTCTCGTAACGTCCAGTACGGGATTAACGTGCACTGCTGGACAAGAGCTCTGGCAAAATCCTAACAACAAGATTCAAATTCCTTCATGTGCCAATTCCATGTCGAAAACCTCTCCTTTCCCCAACTCTCTCTTCATTGGGTTCTCATTGCTTTGCACTGTGCCACTGGAACCCCTTGGCTCTCACTGCTTTGCGCTGCACCAAGGATCTCTTCTCATATAGTCAATCTGTCAAGACGACAAGATTCGACTTACACGCTTTCTAGTGTGAAAGCATCATTATATTCCTCAGGAGACCTGACCACTTCAGACAAGTGGGAGATGGACTCCAATTTGTCATCAACCTCAAAACCACTCCGTATCACATCCCAGATTCAGGATAATCTCTACCAAGAACTCATCAAACAAAATCCCGGAAGTAACCCTTCCATAGAAAACCCTAAAAACAGTGTATGTCTAGAAGAGGAGGAAGACAGGAAGTCTTGACCCTTGATACCCGCCAATCCAATCAACAACGATCAGCATCCCCATCGCCAATTCAGCACGTCTCAAGACATTGCTCTCCAATTTCAAGACAGCTATGAACGGCTGCAGAACCACAAGAACCAGCTGATCCAAGAACTCAACAAGGCTACACCTTCGAATCAGACGAGGAAGATCCAAATAACCAAGAACAGGGACAACAACAAGAAGAATATGAATACAAAGACGCCACACAACAACAACAACAACAACAAGACCCTTAACAACAACAGGAAAGCCTATTACAGTACTCATTCCAACAAGGAATCCTTGACTGGAACAACAACCCAATGTCAACCTTCACTACCACACAACCCGTCCAAAACATCACCACATCTAACACGCCACCGCCATACATTTCAGGAGCAATCCAAACCCTTGCCAGTAACGTATTCGGAGGATCTTACCCCCTACCAAATCCTGGACCTATTCCAAACCCAGGAGGAAACCCAGGAGGAAATCCAGGAAACCCCAGAGGAAACCCACTGCCTGGACCACCAGGAGAACCACCACCTCAAATTCCTAATCTGCCAATCAACCCAGCACCAATGCCTACGCACTCCAGTGCAAAATATGATCCATCTGAGAAATTTGATGGAATCCAAAAGAACTACCAACGATGGAAAGAGGATTGTGGACTTTACATCCTCGCACACCCCGACAAGTTCAACACCGATCACGACGCAATCCTGTTCATGCTCTATCATATGGGAGGAACAGCTGAACCATGGAGAACCAAGTATATACAAAACCATAACACCCAGGGAACACTCGATCTCGGAACCACCAAAAACTTTTTACAACAACTCGACCAAGCATTCCAACCCTACAATTACATGCAAGACGCCATCAGACGCCTTCAACAACTCAAACAGAACGGCAAATCTATTGATCAATTTGTATCAGAATTCAAAACTCTGGCCCATTGCGCAGGTGTCACAGGACACAACACACTTATTGAGATCTTCAAAGAAGGTCTTGACTACGACATTGCGATCAAAACCATTGCCAAAGGCCCCAGAGGAACCATTGATGAATGGATTAACTCTGCAAGAGGAGCAGCAGAAGTTGTCTGAATGGAGAATGACTATCATAACCAATTTGGCAAGAGAAACTCCAATAGAATGGTTCCAACAAAATGGAACAATTACAACTCAAACCGGTCACAATCCAAATCAAACTATCATGATTCAGACACTATGGACATTGATCTGCTCGAAGCGCAGATTAGCAACCTCGCGATCAGCAAAAGGCATCAAGAATCTGATCCTGAAGATCAGGAAGAGGACAAAGAAGAAGCTATCAACAAACTGGTCCAACAAGGAGTTGCAAGAGTACTCAACAAAATTCTCACAACAGAGCAGAAGAAATCAATTCAAAAATGCTTCAAATGCAACCAAACCAGTCACTTTGTCAAGAACTGTCCAAACAAGAAACAAACTCGCTATACAAACTTACCTCGACACCAGCAGGCAAAGACATACAATTGCAATAAGCCACCCATACCCCCTAAAGTACCTCGCGACCTACAATGACAAAACCAACAACAACGCAGCTTCACATGCATTCAGGAGATCATAGAAAATTTACCAATCGACGAAGAAGTAGCTGAAGTATACACTGAATTCTCTAATTGAACCGAGCCAATTACAAGAGAGATTCAGGATTTTGCCTCAGACGACTAGCCTCCATGTCTAGATTGTCAAACAAGGACTCAGATGCACACACAGACTCTTTAAATAGTGAATGAGGATGCTCTTCTTTTTCTTCTCAGCGAAACAAGGACGCTATTCCTATTTCCAAACTATTCCTATCCCCTCATCAATCGAACACTTTATATTGTCCTATCACTGTGCACACACCTGAGAAAACTGTGGAAGACTTAGCCCTCATCAATTCCGGAGCAGGAGGAGATTTCATTGACACCACTCTAGTTGACAAATGGAAACTGACAAAGAAGTTACTACCTCGACCCCAGATGGTCAAGAACACCGATAGATCTCTAAACAAAAACGGCACCATCACCTACTATTCCACCATTGAACTCACCATCTATGGATGCAAAATTCAAACTGATCTCAAAATCACCAACCTAGGACAACCTCGAATTATCCTAGGAATACCTTGGCTCACCAATTGCAACCCAGACATCAATTGGCCAAGACAATCTTTATCCTGGAGAAAGATAACCAGTAATGCAAAACTTTCATCCCTCATTGATTCCACCAATCTTGACAAAATCTACTTGAACGAATTATACTTCAACAAAGAAGACTTTCTCAAAATCAACGCCAAAACTTCAACTTCACAAACTCTCACTCAAGAACACGGTACAAAAAAAGAATCTGACCCAAAGAAAATTGTTCCACCCTCATTCCACAATTATCTTGATCTCTTCGATGAAAAGAAAAGTGAACGCATGCCACCACGACGACTGTGGGATCACAAGATTGAAATGAAACCGGGCTTCAAACCAAAAGCTTTCTGATCATACAAGCTATCACTAGCCAAAGAAAAGGAGCTAGATAAATTTCTAGAAGAAAACCTATGCAAAGGATACATTCGAGAATCAAAGTCACAAATGGCTTCACCATTTTTTTTTGTATCAAAGAAAGATGGACGACTTCGGCCTTGCCAAGATTATCAATACCTCAACAAGCACACCATCAAAAACGCCTACCCAATTCCTTCAATCCAAACGATCCTAGACAAACTCAAAGGATCGAAATACTTCACTGCCCTTGATGTGCGACTCGGTTATAACAATATTCGCATAGCTGAAGGAGACGAATGGAAAGGAGCCTTCAGAACACACTGAGGATTATACGAACCAACTGTCATGTTCTTTGGAATGTGCAACAGTCCAGCGACATTCCAATCAATGATGAACTCAATATTTGCTGATCTTATCCTTGCCAACAAAATCATGGTGTATATGGACGACATCCTCATCCACGCCAAAACCAAAGAAGAACTTTGACAAATCACCAGAGAAGTTTTTTGAATTCTTCGCAAACACGACCTCTATCTTAAACCCAAGAAATGTGAATTTGAAAAAGAAGAACTACCTTACCTTGGATTCATCATATCTCACAATCAAGTGCAAATGGACCCCATCAAACTCAAAGGAATATCCAACTGGCCAATACCATGAACAGTATGAGATGTACAAAAATTCATAGGATTTTGCAATTTCTATAGAAAATTCATTTGACATTACGCCACACTTGCTGCACCCCTCAATGCGCTTCTGAAGAAATCAACCGCTTTTCAATGGACCACTGAAGCTGACAAAGCCTTCAACCTTCTCAAGCAACGATTCCTCCAGAAGCCCATCCTTCTCACCCCTGATCCTTCAAAATCCTTTGAAATCCAAGTAGACGCATCACAATACGCAACCGGAGGAGTACTCCTACAACGAGACGCAAATGGAGACTTACATCCATGCTTCTATCACTCCAAAAGCCTTTCACCAACTGAACAGCGCTACCATAACTCGGAACAGGAATTCCTTACTATCATCCATACACTACAAGAATGGAGACATTACATTGACGGATCACCATTCAAAATGGTAATCTGGACTGACCACGACAACATTGTTCACTGGGCTGAACCAGCCAAACTCTCAAGACGAGTCACAAGATGGTCCGCACTCATCAGTGCTCACAAAGTCATCTTGCATCATATAGCAGGAGTAAAGAACGGAGCTGCAGATGCACTATCAAGATGACCAGATCTGTTATGGTCTCAACAACAAACCCCCTGCATTGGTTATACAAGTGGCGCCTTGAACTTCTTGACATTCCAGACTATGAAGAAGTACCAGGCCGATCTACCTCTCCACATGGAACCCCTCCACCCCCTTGGTATGAGTCCCAGTACCTCAACCACCACCTTTGCCAAGTATGGGATAATTTGCCCTTTATCCATATCTATCGGCATGGACTCTACGAGACTATGATTGCTCAGCCCGCACTCACCAGAGCCAACAACTATGGATGGAGGCAGATTGTCAGAGATACATCCTTCACCCACCCGTACCTGATGAGCCGACCCTACAACCTTTGCCAGACCAACTCCCCTGTCAATCTCTCTATCAGCCACTTCTCCACAATGTCATTGCCTTTGGATCAAGAGAACTCCGATAGCACGGATTCTGTAGATCCGTTGTTGTTATATTCCCTTGGGGCTATTGTGTACTATAATATCCATTCATTCCTATCATCACCCCGCTTGTCAAGGACCTGTCCCTCTCCTGCTACTTCTCAGCCTGCAATTACTCCACTGTTTACTCAGCTACAACGTCACACTTACTCAGCTGCCATTATAGACTCTCCAATAGGAATACCTCAGTAGTATATATACACCTAGATACTCTGCTGTATTCCCTATGCTTTACCAACTCATTGATTCCCCTTCTCTACTCTCTCATCGCCCTCAAGTCTTCATCACTTGTTGCAACCTGAGTTGATCACTTAGGAAGGTCGTAACATTTGGTAAAGCGTCTACAACTTACCTTGCAGAAGAAGGCCATTGTGTATGAGCCTTAGTGGACCTGCTTCTAGAGACAGGACCAGAGAACCAACGCCAGCATTAGCAGAGGAGATTACCTCTGAGGAAGAGACCTCATTGGAAGATGAAACCACCGAGGAAGAATTTTCAGACGAAGAATTACAGGGCAACAATAACGCCAATGAACCACCAGACACAGAAAGCGACAACACAGAAAGCGACAACACAGACAGTGAAGAAATGTCCGACCAGGAAATAGCACCAGCAGCAACCGCAGTAGGCCACGGAAAATCGCTCGTACCGGAGCCAGGGTTCTTTGATGGAACCAGGAATAAATTTGAAGATTGGTGGAGAGCCACCTTGCTATTTTTGAAGTTTAACAGAATCGAAGGGGCTGACGACAAGGCCACAGCAGTATTAGCTCGCCTCAGAGGAGGGACAGCAGGACAATTTGCCTCAATGAAACTAGCACAGTTGGGAGGCGAGGACGATACAGTCAACTGGGACGAATTCGTGAAAGAAATGGTATCCACGTTTGGGGATCACATGGAACAACCAGAAGTGGAATGGAAGATCAAGACGTTCAAGCAAAGGAACAAGAACACCGCTGACTACCTTGTGGAATTCAGGGTACTCAAGATCAAAGCCCGCACAGACGACGCACACGCACTCTTCCTGCTCAAAAGGAACGTACGCCCAGACATAATCAAGACTATATTAGGATATCCGGCAGAAGGAATGCCCCACACCTATGACGAATGGGTCAAGGCGATATTATCGGTTGGAAAAGGATACAAGTCAACAGAGTCTAGAGACAGACACACCACATCAGGCATCACATATGGAGGAATGGGCCAACCCATGGAGATAGGTCAACAGGAATCCCGAGGACCCAAATGCTACAACTGCGGCATCAACGGACACATTGCAAAGGAATGTAGGAAGCCGAAGAAGAAAAGAGGAGGATGCTTCAATTGCAGAAAAGAAAGCCACATTGCCAGGAATTGCAGAGCACCAAGGAAATCCCAGAACAGGGGAATAGAGAACAACAAAGAAGAAACTGAGCAGGGTTTTGTCAAAGGGTCTGATTGAGTGCAAAATTGAGACCCCATGTATCTAACTTCTCTTCTAAATCATACATTATCCCACAAAGAAGAAAAGGAGCACGAGAACTTTTGATCAAACCGACAATAACAACCAAGACAGGCACAAAGAAGGTCGAAGCAATCATTGACACAGGATGCACAGACACCTGCATTGGCAGGCAAACGGCAAAAGAGCTGCAACTACCCACAACACCACTAGAAAACCCAAGGATGGTGTACAACGCAGACAGAACAACCCAAAACCTGGTCACAGAAAAAGCCATATTTGAGATGGCAATTGGAAACCACACGGAGCACATGGAGGTGCAAATATCGGACATACAATCAGCAGAACTATTTTTGGGCCACGATTGGATTATGGCGCACAACCCAGAAATAGATTGGAAGGCTGGATGGATCAACTTCACCAGATGCCCGGAAGGATGCAGGATACAACACAGAAACTGGGAAACCCACAATCGGACAACAAAGACAAAAGAAGCCGAAGATGACATTGAGAAAACCGCCAACCCCACAAAGGCAGAGGATCTACCACATTACCTTTGACAATTCACACACCTATTCAACAAGAAGAACTTCGACAAACTACTGACTCCAAGCAAATGGGATCACGAAATCAACCTGACGGAAACGGCACCCAAAGACATGAACGCCAAAGTATATCCCATGACGGTCAAGGAAAAGGATGAACTCTGGGATTTTGTAAAAGAAAACCTTGCCTCTGGACGCATTAGACCATTCAAATCCCTGTATGCAGCACCATGCTTCTTCATACCCAAGAAGGACGGCAGCAAGAGGTTGTGTCAAGACTACAGGAAGCTGAACCAACACACAATCAAGGACAAGACGCCACTGCCACTGATTGAGGAGGTTATTGACAAACTAAAAGACGCAAAATACTTCAACAAACTGGACATCATATGGGGATACAACAACGTCAGGATAAAGGAAGGACATGAGTGGAAGGCGGCATTTGTCACAAACGAAGGACTATTCAAGCCAACGGTCATGTTCTTTGGAATGTGCAACTCCCCAGGAACATTTCAACAGATGATGAACTGCGTATTCAGACAGTTACTACAGGAGGGTATTCTGATCAACTACATGGACGACTTTGTGATACCCGGAAAGACAAAGGAAGAATTGGCAGAATGCACTTGCAGATTCCTGGAAATAGCCGAAAAACACAACCTGTACTTCAAGAGGACAAAGTGCATGTTTGACGCAACAGAAATACCAATCCTGGGCGCCATCGTGGGAGATGGCAAAGTAAGGATGGAGGGGGAGAAAATTGAAGCAGTACGAAACTGGCCTACCCCAACAAACGTCAAGGGAGTGGAATTGTTCCTAGGATTCGCAAACTTTTACCAAAGATTCATCAAGGGATTCAGCGCAATCGCAGCACCACTACACAAGGTCAAGGGCAACGCAGGATGGATGTGGGAGAAAGAGCAACAACAGGCGTTCAAAGAACTCAAGAGAAAGATAACGGAAGAACCAGTACTGGCACTACCGCAAGACAAAGGACAATTTAGAATGGAAGTAGACGCATTGGGCTACGCAATAGGAGGAGTACTTTCTCAACTTCAACATGACAAGTGGCACCCAATAGCATTCATGTCGAGAACCATGAATCCAGCAGAAAGGAACTACAAAATTTACAACAAGGAACTACTCGCCATCATGGAAGGCCTCAAACGATGGAGACAATACCTATTGGAAGCCAAGGAACCATTTGAGATCTGGACGGACCACAAAAACCTGAAGTACTACAAGGAACCGCAAAAACTCAATGGACAACAAGCCTGGTGGTATCTCAGATTGCAAGACTACGACTTCACGCTCAGACACATCCCGGGAAAGACAAACACCAAGGCAGACATTCTATCCAGGAGGACACAAGGAGACAAAACCCGATCCAAAGGTTACCATACTAAAGGAGTTCCTATTCGTCAGAAGAACCAGAAACGAGCACCTGACACCGCCCATACGAATATTCCGAACTGAGAACTACCAGATTACCCCCAAGGAGGAATGGAGCACAGAGATAAGGAACGGGCAACTTGACGGACAAGTATACATATGGCTAAAAGAAGAACCAGAGCGCATGGTCACCACAGACGGAATAACCTACTGGGATGATTGCATATGCATACCCACAGATGCAAAGCTTTGAGAGAAGATCCTCGCAGAACATCACAACCCACCTGACGTAGGACACCCTGGGCAAAAGAGAATGTTGGACCTTCTCAGAAGGTTGTATTACTGGAACACAATGAAAGGAGACATACAGAAATTTGTAGAAGGATGTGACAGCTGCCAAAGAAACAAGGTACTATGCCACAAGAAGTCAACCCCACTACACCCCATACCCCCAGCAGAAGGACCATGGACCAAAATCATGGTCAATATGATTGGACCACTACCAATGTCCAAAGGAGCAGACGCAATCCTGGTAGTAGTCGACAGGTTCTCCAAGATGATCCAACTTATCGCAACCACAACGACCCTAAGTTCAAAGAGTTTAGCAGAAATATACAGGGACCACATCTGGAAGCTACACGGCATCCCGAGAGTGATCATCAGCGATAGAGGACCACAGTTCACAGCAAAATTCATGGAGAACCTATGCAAGGCCCTAGGAATCGACAGAAGACTATCCACAGCATACCATCCCCAGACAGATGGACAGACAGAACGTATCAACCAAGAAGTGGAAGCATTCCTATGACACTATGTGAACTACCGACAAAACAACTGGGCCAACTGGCTAGCGATAGCAGAATTCCAGTACAACAACAAACATCACAGCGCCACAGGACACTCTCCATTCTACATCAACTATGGAAGACACCCCTGGAAAGGGAACCTGACCGCAGACCCAGAAACACCCGCGGTAAATGAATTCGTCCAAAGCCTGAGTGCAATCAGAAAGGAAGTATCGGAGCATCTAACAGCAAAAGGAGACAAAACAAAACAGAACCACAATAGGAGACAAGGAAAGCAATGTGAACTATCAATAGGACAATGGGTATGGCTGGAAGGGACAAACATCAAGACCAACAGACCCATGGAGAAGCTGAACAACCGACAATACGGACCATTCCAAATCACCAAACAGATAGGAGTATCAGCCTACCGTCTAAAGCTGCCAGAAGATTGGATCATACACAATGTGTTTAACGAATCGCTATTAACACCATACCGGACACCAAACTACACGGAGCAAGAAACGCCAACACCACCACCGCCAATACTAGTTGGGGAAGAGGAGGAATACAAAGTGGAAGAAATCCGAGGAGAACGCAGAAGGGGCAGAGGAACGCAGTACCTAGTGCACTGGAAGGGATATGGAGATGAACATGACTCATGGATACCCGCATCCTCATTAGGGAACGCACAAGAGGCACTAGAGACATACAGGAAGTCCCTTGCAGAGCAAGGAAAACCTATAAAAGGGGGGCAGAAACTGCCAAAACCCATCATCAACTGCACTCTTTGAACCATGTCTTCTACTGAAAACCGCCAATCTGTCGCCTCCCTCCTCAACACTGAGGAATCCCAAGCCCACAACTCCATCACCCAAGACGTCACCATGGACGAAGTCACGTTGTCCATTACACAGATGATCACCAAACACAGGAAAGGAGTGTCCATCAACAAGATGCTAGGATGTGTCAATGACATCTCCAACATTCAGAAAGCAGTAACAGCAGCCAAATCAGCAATGAAGGACACACAATTGGTCTTAACCACAATCTCACCACGAATTCAAGCAGCCACCCAAGGACAGAGAAGATACAACCAAGCCATTAACCATGTGGAGGACATACAGGTTGACCTAGAGGACTTCATCGACACCGACATCGGAGGGAAATTGCTATCCCTATGCTCCATATTATCCGAGGTACTGGTCCTTGTACACTACAACAGAAACGACAAAGAGGAAGGAGCCGTCAAGTTAGCACAACTCCTCATGGGCATGGACCCATATCCGCTCAAAAGTAGGAAAGCCAGGAGGACAGGCAAAACAGACAGAGAAGAGAAAGAAGCGAGAGAGGGCAAGGAAGAAATCCGACGAATCCCTGCCATTGCCATGGAAGTCAAGAACATGCTCTCCTTCCTGACAGCACCAGAGCAAGTAGGACCCAAGGAAGTCAGGGAATGGGAGTTTCCCAGTATGTTTACCACACTACTTGATAATGGAGAACTCGACAAACAATACGTTGACCACATCCTTGCCACCCTCCTCATCGACAAACCCAATACCTGGGGCACTATGAAAGACATCAAGATTGCCATGTTTGCAGGAGGCCCAGACCACACCAAACTATTCATTGCACACAGCACCGTCGACGACAAGTTCTATGCAGGACCTACCAAGAAAGACCTCGCACAATTCATTGTAGGGTAACTGTGTGGTCACAAAGCATAAAAAGGGGGTAATGTTATATTCCCTTGGGGCTATCGTGTACTATAATATCCATCCATTCCTATCATTGCCCTGCTTGTCAAGGACCTGTCCCTCTCCTGCTACTTCTCAGCCTGCGATTACTCCACTGTTTACTCAGCTATGACGTCACACTTACTCAGCCGCCATTATAGACTCTCCAATAGGAATACCTCAGTAGTATATATACACCTAGATACTCTGCTGTATTCCCTACGCTTTACCAACTTGTTGATTCCCCTTCTCTACTCTCTCATCACCCTCAAGTCTTCATCACTTGTTGCAACCTGAGTTGATCACTTAGGAAGGTCGTAACAGTCGTCTTCCATTTCACAATGAGCTTCCATTCCCGGAATGCCATCTCGTTCCGACGTCCCTTCCAATCCTGTCAGTAGCATTTCATCTTAGTGAGCAATGGACAAAATAGTAAAAGCAGAAGTATCTTGAAATGTATAAATAATGGACTGTTCTGTAGTTGAAGCTTCAGCTTCAACCTTTCGTTTATCCTTTTGTTTGTCTCCCTCTCTACTCTTGTCCTCTCTCTTACTCTCTCTCGAATATAACTTGTTGTTGTATTCTCTTGAGTGAACTTAGCGTTCTTCTGTCTGTCAACAGCAGAAGATATCAGTCTCTGTTCAGTACTCCAGGACAACTAGTGTTGTCAGCCGAAGGTGATTGTTGAAGTGATCCTTCAGTGTTGACTAGCCTAGTGGCCATCCTCGCAGTGCCCTCTAGGTGAACCATAACAAGATCACTTTGAAAATAAAGCCAAAGAAGTTCTACAAGCCGCCATTCTGGCTCACTTATTCGATCTGAAGACCTTTCCAAAAGGGCCCAAACTTCTAAAGGAACAAGAGCAAGAAACAAATGTCATTACTACTACTGAACTACCAGAAGATGCCAAACTGGACGATCAAGGACACTTTCAACTACCAGTGGACTCTGCGCTTAAGAAGTGCTTATTGCAGAGGGTACATGATGCCTCTTCTGCGGGACACCCCGGAGTCAGTGAAACACTACACAAACTCAAAGAATATGTAACATGGCCAGGAATGCGATCTTATGTTCGCAACTACATCAAAGAATACCCAACCTGCCAACAATACAAGATCAACAGGAGACCATTCAAGCCACCACTTCAACCAATACCTGGACCACAATCTATTTGACCATTCACTCAAATCGCTATGGATCTCATTACAGACCTCCCAGAAGTAAATGGCTTTGATACTATTTTATCCATGGTGAACCATGGTCTTACAAAAGGGATAATACTATGCCTAACGAAAAAGACTTCCACTGCTGACGACATTGCCGAACTATTAATAGACAAACTCTTTGCAAGATTTGGCCTACCCGACAAAGTCATCTCAGACAGAGACCCACGCTTCGCTGCTAAATCACTACAAGCTCTGTGGAAGAAACTCGACATTAACCACACCATGTCCACTGCCTTTTACCCTCAAACTAACGGCACCACTGAATGCTTCAACCAAGAAATCGAAATGTATATTGCAGCCTACTGCACAAACAACATTCTTGATTGGCCTAGTAAACTTTCTCTCATTGAACACGCCCATAACTCCAAACTCCATTCCAGAAGACAACATACCCCTTTCAAATTGATGTACAGACATCCGCTCAAAGCTTTTCCTACAGAACTTGAACCCACAAATAACCCAACAACCGAAAATAGATTGGAATGGATCACCAACATACAGGAAGCCGCACAGAACACCCACAAATCTGCCAGACAAATCATGACCAAAAGAATCAAGAACTTACTTCCAAAAATAACCCCAGGACAAAAGGTCTGGTTAGACGCAAGAAACCTTCAAGTAAAAGGATTGCCAAAGAAATTATCCGCAAAATGACTCGGCCCCTTTGAAGTACTATGTCAGACAAGTCCAGTCAACTACAAATTGGCACTCCCAAAGACCTGGAAGATTCACCCAAAATTCCATGTTGGATACCTATGGCCAGTAGAAGAAAAAAAATCTACGGCAAACACTTCACCAAACCACCATCCGACCTTGTGAATGGAGAAGAAGAATGGGAAGTAGAAGCTATTGTTAACCACAGGAAGACCAGACACGGAAAGATGGAGTTCCTCATCCACTGGAAAGGATATCCTGAGTCGGAAAGAACCTGGCAGAACACTTCTGATCTAGGAAACGCAAAGAACATCCTCAATGCCTATAAAAGACGTCATAAGCTTCACTAAAAACCCAACAAATGCCTTCAAATGTTGCCTCTCCTGCCACCGCTACTCCCTCACACTCTATTCCCAATGAGTCCTCAAACTCCTCTTCCTCTACCAACACTCCCTCCCAATACAGTATGGGGCAACCACCCAACGCAGGAGCCCTCCAACAGCTCCTGGAACCTATTGCCAAACAAAACAAACAACAAGCCGATCAGGAGGATCATTCCTCTAGGAAAGACCCCTACCAAAATGCACCTCCCTTCATTCGAACCCGACTACTATTTGAACAACCCTTCGCCAACCTATAGACCACTTTTATCCACAACCCTGAAGCTATTGTCCTCCTCAACGCATTCCAGACAAATTCGTCTGCTACGTTATCTTTGGAACAGCAAATACGTGAATGTATGGATACCCTCGAGTCCACTCTCAAGGAATTTCGCCAATTTAATCCAACTGCAATGCAAATCAAAATTCTCAAAACTGCAATGAACACCCTTCAACATTTCAGAGAGGATCTAGCTTTTGATGAGCGCTCTCAGATTGGACTCAGACTTGGAAATACTAATGACCAGCAGGAAACACATCGCCCTTGACAAACCTCTGATGTTCCCATTCAATCTTCTAGGATGGATAGATTTGCTAGGAGACAAGTTTGATTTAATGGAGATGTACATAGCAGATTACGACAATCAGGTTCTCAACGAGCCATCCATTTTTGCGAACTGCAGATACAGACTACCACAGATTCATCCACACAATGCTTGGAGTGCAACATAGTGGGTCATTGCACAGACCAATGCAAAGGCTACTACTGTCACTTCTGCAGTTGGATTGCCCCACAACATTTCAAAAAATATTGCTTACTCAATGACAACCACTCTTATCCACCCCTTCCCTATGCCATCAACCTCAGAGACCGCCTCGCACAATCCGATGGACCCCTCGGACAAGAACCCCTCTCCACATTTCTCTATGGAGTCCCTCCTGCATGCCAACAACGCCTTAGAATTCTCATTACCAGCCACAACTCCCCTCTCCAACGAGTGGCTTCTCCCCGAGGCGCTGCTGAATCAATAGCAGGCCTTATCCCCCTCCAATTCCACCTCGAAAAACTAACCAAACGATGCAACATTCGCTTCTGCACCCTCCCACATAATCACCCTCTCCGTATTCTCATACGTGACAAAGAACTTGACATTCCAAAACTCAACTTCCCCGCCTTTGATCTTATGTGCGGAAGCGTAGAAGTCACCGACAGCTTCAAACACTTGGACCCTATAGCTAGACCAGGTAACAGATTAGTCAATCATTTTTCTAATTCATCTTCTTCCTCTCAAATTTCTTTCAAATTATGTCCACACGCATCTGATGAAGATCCACAAGCTGTACGCCGACACCTCTCTGAGGCTAGCGAGGCTTGTACCAGTGCGCTTTCTTCTTCTTCTTCTCTTCTTCTTTCAATGGACGGCTCCTGTCCAGTTTACCCTAACAGTGGTATGTACAGTAACGGTTTCAACCCTTATTCTCTTTCTGCTACTTCAGCTTTTCTTTTATTTGATTCCTCTCTCTCTTCTCCACTCAAATCCTCTGTTGTTCCGTGCGGCAATGTACTCTCCTTGGACGCTGAATCCTATGCTCTCAGACTCGGTCTTGTTTCTGCTCTCTCTTTTTCTTCTAATGTTGTGTGTTCTTCTCAACGTAGCATTACCCATATTTCAATTTTTACTGACTCCATTTCCTGCGCTAAATGTTTGTTTGATTACAGCGCTCATAGTGCACATCAAGACGCCCTCGTCATTGCCAAACCCCTCCATCAGTGGCTCTCCCTGTCCTCCTCTCATTGCCTCACATTCTGGGATATCCCGTTGTCATGTAAATGGTCGATCCAACACTCCACTCACAAGTTAGTGAAATCACTCCGAATTCCATGCATACCTAGCATGGCTCAACGCTCTCTTGGATTCATTCACAAAGCGTGGACCGACCGCTTCATCTGGTTATGGCAGCACCATCATACCAGTAACGACATCAAATACCAAGGCAACCATTTCCTCGACATGCTGGATGCAAGCAACAACCCCATCCTCCCAACATACACGCATGGCGGCTCGTGGCTCACTCGAGACATGACACCATCTCTAGCCACGCAACTCACACACTGTCTCACAAATCATGCACCAATCGGAACCTACCGACAGTGCTTCTTCCCAGACGCCCCAGTCTCGTGTCCTTGCAGTCACCCGCTTGAAACTCATGACCACATTATCCAAGACTGCCTGCGGTACAAGCGGCTATTCTCAAATGGGCGATATGACAGCTTAGTGTGGCTCATTAAATTCCTGGATGACAATCCACTCGCATTCTCATTTCCCCCAGACAGAGATGATCCACAATGGAGAGAAGTAATCTGTAACCGAGCCCTGAGGAGTAGGGAACGGCAACAAAATTTTGTTGAAGATGTGCACTAGAAGGCGTTGGATATTGATTAACGGTTAGTATTTCTCTAATCCCCTTTATTCACTGGTGGACATTATAGGGGAATAGCAAACCCTTCTTCTGCCCCCTCCCCACTCCTGGATCTGTTTCTTCTTCGCTGCTGTCTCTGTTTGTTAGCTTTTGCTTTGTTATTGCAACTGCTACCACTTATACCTTTCAATTTCCATATGTACTTCAAAGTTTGTACCTGTCGCTTCGCCTTGTCTTGCTTCGCTCGACTTGGCTCACTCCTTAGTTTGTCATTCATCTTGGATTTGGGTTCTATTTCTGTGTTTGTTTTGGTACTTGGGACTGCTATCGCGCACCCGTTTGTATGTAGCTAGTCTATTATACAATAAACTTGGAATTAAAAAAAAAAAAAAAAAAAAAGTGGCTTCTCCATCCAGAAACCACACCATTCCTACTACCAGACACTCTGAAACTCTCCAAAATGGAGCCACCTCCCAATTCACCTCGTCCGCAGAACCTAACCAAAGCTCTAACAAAACTCACCCATCTTCTTGCACCAGGAGTGCAACCCAAGAAGAAGCTCGTAACAAAACTCACCAACCTCGCTTCCACCCACCTGTACAACCTCAACGACAACGCCATTACCCCTGCTCTCAACCAAGAACAGTCAAGGACCCACAATATCACAAATCCTGATGCTTACCTAAGCTCAGTATGTTGACAAAAGCAGCATTAGCACTAGTCATGCTCTCGTCACATGTCACATCACGTGACAGCATAAGCGCCATCACGGGCGCTTGGACCGGATCATTCGCTCTTGCCATACATTGACAATAGAAGCATTGATCACACGAGGCTGTGCGGAATGAATACCTGCACGCTTCCATTATGCTACTTATTATTAGAACAATAGAGTAGCTGACAGTTCTCCACTTGCGTTCATTCTGCATCTGTCGATGGGCTTGTCAGCGTAGTATGTAGTATGTAGATACCCTGGACCCTCTATGGTATATAAGGACCTTAGATACGTCCAATTATGATAACTTTCTCTGCTCATTTACTCGCTCTCACAAGCAAACTCCTAAAGTCTTTACAAGTTTACCACCAGTCCCAATAGCAAGGCAAGTGTTTCCCTTATTGTACACTACCTCGTGTGCTCGTTGTACGCTTTGCTTTCAACACAGTATACAAGCAAGGGGACAGCAGTCTTAGATAAGCAAGTAGAAGCAGTGAAGTGATCAAAGATCAGATAGTAGATGGAGGATAAGACAGGCTAGGCTGTAGACAAGTTGTTAAGTCTGGGTCCTACAGACGCCAGACAGCTAGTTTATATACACAGAGGGCTAGGACCTGGGACACTACCAGATGACCCCAGGAACTCTAGTCCTTACTAATTACATAGAGAAACTAATATCTCCTAGCCAATGGCATAAAACCCTTACTGATTGTTAACAATGACACCATATGACAACATAGATAAAGATCTTATCTTACTGATTGTTCCAGAACCCTCTAGAACAATGAGGAGTGATAAACTACAGATGGTACAGATAATCAACACATGATATAGATAATAATGATTGGCACGTAGCTCCTGAACGGATGCACGCCCCGCAATGTCCCGGGTATCGTCAGAATGCAACGGACAAGGGCTTTCCAATGGTACTAAGCACGAGGTAAACGGCCCAATATTCGGCGAGATATAACGTAAACAATGTATTCTGCCAAATCTGTGACAAGATCATGCCAAATTATTCATCACACACAGCACCGTTGATGACAAGTTCTATGCTGGACCAACCAAGAAAGACCTTGTGTGATTCATTGTTGGTTAGCTGTGTGGTCACAGAGCATAAAAAGGGAGTAATGTTATATTCCCTTGGGGCTATTGTGTACTATAATATCCATCCATTCCTATCAGCACCCCGCTTGTCATGGACCTGTTAGGGCCCATTTGGGAACTCTGAGATCTTGAGCTCCAACATTATTTTCCCTGCCAAAATAAGGTTTGAACAACATCACGACCAAGATCACAACCAAGATCAAAAATTGATGGCTTAAATCTTGGACATGACTGTTCAGTTGACTGTCCGACTTTTTTGTCGGTGTCATGCCGACATCAGAACTTATTGATTGTGTTGATAGATAATCTTTACGCGCTCTTGTAGCCCTCCCCCCTCCTCCACAATATCTCAGAACTCTATAGAGCCCTCCACTGCTGAACCTAATGCCCCTCTGGCCTCTACTGTCAAAGGAAAGGTGCCTGGGCCTCCCAAAAAGGCTAAATGGTGCACTATTTGTGATAGTATATTGCTGGAGACCCTCAAGAAGGAAGCTGCTGCTGGGAATCAAGCTAACAACAGTTGGAAGAGGTCAGTGTGAAATGCATGTGAGGCAGCCTTGGCTGGACAGGAGGCTTTATGTGGTGGGGCTCCCAAGAAGCCCAAAAGTTGTGAGGATCATTGGGCATCAGTATGTAGCACTTCTACCTTGTTAATTCTTCTGGGACTTATTCAGATCTCTTTTTTAGCTCAAGGACAAGACTCTTCAGATCCAGTGTTTGCTTAAGCTCTCAGGATTTGGGTGGGATGATAGCATTGGAGTTGTCACCTGTCCTGATGATGTTTGGGACCATTATGTTCAGGTATGTTATTTTATATCCTTTGACACATTGCTGACTATTCTTATGTTCTCTCAGGCTCATCCATCAGTCAAAGACTTACAATGGAAGCCCTTTGCACATTACCATGAGATGTTATCTTTGGTTGAGGGTCGTCATGCAACAGGAGCTCGTGCATTGGATATTTCAGAGTTGACAGATTCAGATGATACTTCTGATGAGGAGATAAAGGTAAGTCTTGTTTTCTTGCATATGATTTATTCTAAAACTTGTAATAGAATACTACTCCTAAGCTTTGATTATCAGCATCAACTGGGAGTATCAAGTGCAACTCATCAGCTCTCTTCCCTTCAACCTCTACCAAGACCAAACGTGCTCATATGAGTGGTCCCAATGCTATGCTCAGTGTTGCTGATGCACTCAACAATATTGCATCCAAGTCAGACTCATTTGAAGCCAGTCTTGCTTCACAGCTTCAGATTCTTGGTAACAGTTCAACATCTACACCTGAACGGCGCCGATCAGCTATCTCACAAGTTGTGAGAGATACTGACTTCACCAAAGAAGAATGTGCTCAAGCTGTTGGGCTCTTTTGACGTAATATTAGTATTGCTGATTCTTATGTAGCTATTGATGATTCTGAAATTAGACAAATGTATTTACATAGTGAGATGGATGATAGTCAGTAGATACTAGTCACAACTGTCTAAATAACTTTGGTACTGTTCCCACATTGCCTTTGCAATCTCATTCCTTCTTTCATCAGCCTGTCTTGATTCATTCTGAGATATGGTATACCCAAACTCAGAAACAAGATATGTTGGGGGCTTTTGAGACAATTGTCGATCTCTAGCCTCCAAATCACTATCCTCCATTAGATCATCAGGATCATGAATGCAAATAAAGTTGTGAAGGACACAAAGTGCAAGTATAAGCTTAGACTGAATGTCTAGACTATACTCAGGTGCCATAGTCATCAAATGGAAGCGACGCTTGGTTACTCCAAAAATACGTTCAACACAGTTCCGAGCTTGAGCATGTTGGAGGTTGAAAAGCTCTTTATAATCCTTGGGCCTAACCATATCACTGAATTTAATAAAAGCTTAACTAAAATAGTAATAACAACTTACTTTGAAGGAGCTCGCCCCCATTCTTTCAAATGATACCAAACACCACGGTAGGGGACCAAAAGACTATCACATGAAGGATATCCTGCATCACCAAGGTAAAATTTTCCAGGTGGAATAATCAGACCTCAAGATCAAGCATCAGCATAAACTTGACCATCTGCAGCACTACCTTCCCAACCAACAAGCAAATAGGAGAACTTGAGGTCAAATGTACAAGCTGCAAGAATATTGGTGGATAAACGACCTTTGCGATTGCGGTATGCAGCCTGAAGTTCATTGGGAACAAAAGCATCAAGATGAGAGCCATCAAGTGCTCCCAGGCAGTCTTGAAAGAATGGATAGAGTTTGGGATTCTGTGAGATTGCAGAAGGGGTTTCATCATGGGGAGGGAGTTTGATATAGTGGTTGTAGAATGCAGGAGATATTAGAAGGCTGAGAATGTGGTGAAAGACTCTGTTAAACAAATATATTATTTATCACATTCAAGTTAAACAAATAAATGGAATACTTACCTGGAAATGGTGTCTGCACTTCTCTGGAAACGTTCTTGCATCTCCCGGTTACTTGCTCCAGTATGAGCCATATACAGAAAAATTGCCACCTGTTCTTCCCTGGTTACATGCTTTGATGACTCTAAGCCAGCTATACTGGAAAGCTCAATAAGTAGTGAATAAACATGCTTAGACATGCCCATCATGTTATGAAAATGAACAGGGTGCCCAGCAAGCAGCTCCTCCACCCATAGGTATCCAGTAAGAATAGATGTGTGTTGAGGAGTTTTGAGAATTGAAGGAGCAATGGCAATAGTTGCCATTGCTGCAGCTGTACAGGCAAGAAGTAGATGCCTTTTGTGCTCTCTCCTATGGTGAACATATGTAGCCACAAGTGCCATACATGCTTGCTTGGTTTTCTTGGGCTTTTGGGCTGTCATGGGGTAACAAAAATAGATATATTTCGTGCTATGTATGGTATGTAGGGGGTTTGCCATGCGTTTGATGTGCGTTGTCACACCTGTGACTCGTTGTGACACCGAGATGATCTTGGACTTGGTCAGCATCAAAAAAATCTTGGACGAGATTAATGTCGGAGCAAAAATCTCGGAGTTCCCAAACGGGCCCTTAACCTTCCACTACTTCTCTACCTGCAACCACTCCATTGTTTACTCAGCCACTATGTCATACTTACTCAGCCACCATTATAGACTCTCCAATAGGAATACCCCAGTAGTATATATACACCTAGATACTCTGCTGTATTCTTCATGCTTTACCAATTCATTGATTCCCCTTCTCTTCTCTCTCATTGCCCTCAAGTCTTCATCACTTGTTGCAACCTGAGTTGATCACTTAGGAAGGTCATAACAAGAATGGTCCTACACAGATAATGCCCTTTGTGCAATTGTGTTATGAATGCTATTTTTGATTCTTTGATGTCCTCACAGATATAATGGTAGTTGATGCACAATGGGAAGACTGGGAAACACACAATAAAGATGGAGAGTTTGAATTGGAGCAGACAGACAAATAACACTGATCAAAGAGTATTGTCTAATCTTAGAGCTCATGGACTGGTAGAGTATCA
>QFDT01003188.1:12626-39727 GCA_003315915.1 Macrolepiota dolichaula | reverse complement strand
CCCATTGTGCGTCGACTACCATCATGTCTGTAAGGACGTCGAAGGAATCAAAAATAATGTTCATAACAGGTGGAGCCAGCATTATTTATGAAATATCTTGACATCTAACAGTTTGTCTAGGTCATTTGTATTGGTTTGGTTGCTGAGCTTGAGTGTCTGTCTGGAGTTACCGCAATCACAGATATTCATAGGGATAAGATCAATCATATCACCATTCCGTTGCAGAAGGGCAAAAGCCACCTGAAGTGTGTGGAGGAGGTGTTTGACTGTTGGTTTGAATCTGGCAGGTAACTGCTCAAGCTATGACAAGGTGCACTTAACTCATTAGCCAGCGACAGCATGCTATATGCCCAACTTCACTATTCCTTTGAGAACAAGGAGCTCTACAAGCATACCCACCCTGCCGGCTTTGTATTGGAGGGCATCAATCAAACCTGTGGTTGGTTTTACACTCTGCTGGTCTTATCAATGCATCTTTTTGGCAGAGCACCTTGGAAAAATCTCATTGTCACTGGGCTCATACTGGCTGCGTATGTCATTTTGTATGTCCTACTTTTTGTACAATTGATAGGTCTGTAGTGATGGCAAGAAGATGAGTAAGAGTCTGAAGAATGATCCAGATCCCAACCTTATCATCAACAAATATAGTGCTGATGCCACTAGGTATGCACTGCTTCAACAAGTCAATTTAACACATGTCACATCAGTGTTGTATTGACTACAAAAAGTGTAGACTTTCTCAATTTGTCATAGGTCACATGAATAAAATATAGAAACACTTCAAGTCAATATGACATGCAACATATTAATGTCAAATGTTACCTACATCAATAGTATTACATGAAATTTTCATATTTATTTGTTAAACTAATAACAATTTGGACTGTGACATATTAATAATTTAATAGGAAAATATATCTAAAAGGACCCCAGACACATTGAATATAAATAGTAGTCATGTTATCTGGAAATACATAAGAATCTCTGTTAATTCTGTGTCAATGTGTTATTTATAGGCCATTGATACATTGTGGGTCAAATCAAAAACCTATTGTGACAACCTGTTACACAATATGTCTGTGTTAAGACTCGAACACCAGACGGTGGAGTGGATGTCAGAAATGGAGTGGAGGGGGCAAGACCTTGGCTTCAACTTATGTGTTGCGCCCCTCTTGGTATTATGATGGTCTCACTTGAGAACCAAGGACAGAGGATGCCCAAAGGCGGTGTTGTTAATATGTTCTAGCAGCAACAGTGTTCTAATCAATAGGACTATGGGGAAGCACCTATAATGGTGCTATTCACAGTGGTGAGGTGATCTAACACTCACTGGATTGTATAGACAAGTAGAGTTTAGAGTGTAGAGATGAATAGCAATAGAGTGGTAGAAGAGATATATTGAGCTATAGAATAGGAATGAATACACAGGGTTTATATTTGTTATTGGGTGGTTTAGCAGGATTGGCAATAGGGTCTTTAAAATTTTTTGGATGGGATGGGATGGAAGGGATGGGTTGGCATGGGTTGGCCAATTATTTATACAAAATATATAATATGTGTGAAAGGCAGATGAGCATATATAGGACAGATGAGTTTCATCCAGTGTTGTCACTGACATCATGTGCATGAACAGATGAGCCTCACTCAGATATTTTTTTTAATAATATTGTAAAACCACCTGCCCCATGCAATGATATTGGAGACATCATGTATGCAGAGTAAGTGGGTCTTACATAATTTTGTTGAGAAATGTTTGAGTAAAACTTGCCTGCCTTGTACACATGTTGTCCCCAACATTATATATGCAAGGTTTGAGGCAGGTGAGTCTCACAATATTATTAAAAGCAATATTTAAGTGAGGTGTGAGACTCATCTACCCACATATATGATGTCAGGGACATTATGTATACAGGCTAGGTAAACCTCACATAAATATTATCAGGTAAAATAATGTCAGGGACAACAAGTTACCTGGCTTATATACATGATATCCCTGCAGATAAGTCTCACACAAATATTATTTTCAATAATACCATGTGAAAATTATATAGCTTATAAATGAGGCTTATACCATAATGTCCCTGACATCATATGTGAAGAGCAGGTGTATGCACAATATTATTAAAAACAATATTTGAGTGAGACTCACCTGTTCTCTGTGCATGATGTTGCAGATGACAGCTCACCTAGCTCATACATGTGATGTCCCCAACATTCATGTGCAGAGCAGATGGGTCTCATATGAATATTATTTTCAATAATACTGTGCAAGGTAGGTAAGCCTCATACCATGATGTCCCTGACATCATGTGTGAGGTAGATGAGTCCCATACTGTGTTGTCAGTGACATCATGTAGTAGTTCCTAACACCCCTGTGAAATAGGTGTCTTACAAATGTGTTGTCCTCAACAACAATGTGTGAGGTTTGTTGGTAATTGCATTTTAATTGGGTATATGGCAGAGCTTACAATATTATATTCAAAAAGACTATTATAAGATTAATCAAGTATGAGAGTGAATGTTCCAAGTTCAAAAACTACCTATCCTATTATTATCTTAGACCTCATTGAAATTTGCAACATCACGGAAATGAAGAAGAATGTGTGATGCAGGTGGACGGCCTGGTGCAGGTGGCCAACAAACAAATGGTCTGCTCAAGGGTTTCTTTGCTAATATTGGCCACATTCTATCTGACTGTGCACTTGGCATCATAAAAAGCTGTACAGATCTTCTCAATGAGAGTTGGGTTGTTCTTGTTGGCATCCAGGATTGCCAGCCAGTCACAATAATATAGGCAAGTATGGTAGTTTTGCACAGCACTAGTGGTCTTGTGGTTAGGTGGAGGGAAGAGCCAGTTGAAGCTTGTTTGCCATTGATCTGATGTTGCATTTTTGTACCAAACAGCATTGAATACTTTGGAAAGGTGAAGATGTTGATATGGTTCCTCATTTGCTGAATGTTGCTGAATGCCATTGAGTTGGACATGAGAAGGATTAGCCACACCTTGCTGATTTGGGGATTTCATGGTAAGGTCAACAACAAACTGGCGCTATAGTGCTGAGAGCTGAGAGTCAATATCTTGGAATTAATCTCCTAGAGGTGGTGTTGGTTGGTTCTTGACATTAGAGCCATCATCTTGCACTGGTGGGAAAAGATTCACCAAGGTCAAAAAGATCAGGTTCTGGTACACCAGTAGTATTCCAATATAAACACATAAGAGCCTTCTGTATTCAGTGAGATCTAGCAGTTGTTACTGAACAAGACTCTCCAGCAGTTGGACCTCCTCAAGTGTCATCCCATCAAAAAAAAAAGGAGAAAGACAAAGAAGAGATAGTTTGACCCCCACAATGGAAACATGGCACATCAACCTCTTCCTATAAAAATACAGCCATATGGGTTGTAGGTGGCTTCAGGCAATGGCTCAATTCTTCTTCTTTATGGGAGTAAACATATGTGTTATAGGCAAGAACATCAAGGATAGTATCAGATTCCTCTGTGATTGGGAGGGTTGCCTGCATCAGATCTTGTGATGCAGGCCCATCTTCTGGACGGGCGTGTAGGCTGTTAATCAACCATAGGCAGGCAGACGTGAGAAGGAGGGTTTTGGGCATAAATTGCACAGAGGATAGCCCCTCTTCTTGCAAAGTGAGGGTTTGACTTATAACCAGTAAGCAAATAATTTGAAAGTTCCTAGATAAAAATTGAAGTATTAGGAAAGAACCAAAAATATGTGACAGGAATGACTAACTACCATGTCTGAAGAGGAAAAGTGGGTGAGGAGGTAATTGGTAGCATACTCAAGGTCATTGGTTTATTGTTTATTGGTTATTAGTAATCAGTTATTAGCAATCTTGCTGACAAATGATTGCACTTCCTATGACACTCCATGCTCACAATGTTAGGATTTTGCCAGAGCTCTTATTCAGCAGTGCACGTTAATCCCGTGATTCACCCACCACATGGTTTTAGAGTATGCATGAGTGGACGTGATGCAAGGATACATTGTGTTTTGCCAGTTTAGAGAACATCCATGAATTGCCTCATGGTGTAACAAGTCTAGTTCCATTTAAATTAGCTTCTGATTGAAGACCTGCTGTTAGGATTTTGCCAGAGCTCTTGTCCAGCAGTGCACATTAATCCTGTACTAGACGTTACGAGGCTAGCTAGATCTCCCAACAGATCCAACACTTCTGGTCCTCTTCACTAGGACCTTGCTGTGGTCGGATAGGACCTTGCTGTGGTCGGATAGGACAGCAGATAAAGAGTGGCAAGAGCAACAAGTCTACCAGACTTGAAGTCACAGCCGAGATGACGTCAAGTACCTTAGACAACATCGAGAGAGAGGGAGAACACCAGGTAATTCTTGCCTTGTTAGGGCTCAAAGAACTCAACACTAGGAGTGAGGGTAGAATGCTGTCTAGTAGCAACAATGCTAAGATTCAAATTGGGAAGCTACCTACTTACAAGCTTGCTATTTATCGTGTATTGTACAAGCTATTGAGAGGTGGTAGTTCGCCAGAAGGCAAGGGGAAATGGAAGTCCATATCTAAACATAGGGTGGGGAACAACGGAGGTCCGTAGTTAAACATAGTACAAAAACGGAAGAAGAGAAGAGAAGGAAAAAGTGGGAGTCTGTGCTCCAAAGAGTCCAAGGTCTCTAAATTTAGCTATTCTCCTTCATTGGTGTTGTTTGTCCGTCTACTCCAAGTTAAGTTCTTCTTCATGAAACTCCCAGTCTTTCCATTGTGCGTCAACTACCGTCATGTCTGTGAGGACATTGAAGGAATCAAAAATAGCATTTATAACACACAATATGCTCTCCTAGATTTAGTTGGTAATGTACCTTTTTTTGTCAACCTCAGACTGTGTGCTAAAGTGTTGAACTTTAATGTCCGTGCTAGATGATTCCAGGTATGAAACAGTCTGTGACTAAAGTAGTACCCTTGGTAAAACCCTGGGCCAAGAATGGACAGCAAGTACATGTAAGTCAATTAACTATAGATGAAACTCTTGACAAACATTAGGTGGCACACTTATAATGTTATGGTCTTGACAACAAACCCCTTACACTGGCTCTACAAGTGGCCCCTCAAACTACTCAACATTCCAGACTATGAAGAAGTACCGGGCCAATCCACCTCTCCACACAGAACACCCCCGCCCCCTTGGTACAAGTCCAAGTACCTCAACCATCACCTTTGCCAAGTATGGGATAATTGACTATTTATCCATATCTATTGGCACAGACTCTACAAGACAACTATTGCTTGGCCCGCACTCACCGGATCCAACAACTACAGATGGAGGCAGATCATCAGAGATATGTCTTTCACCCACCGGTACATGATGGGCCGATCCTACAACCTCTGCCAGACCTTATAGCAAAGCATTCTTTTCTTGCAGGTAGCAAAAGAATCCCACCGCTTCTCCATTTGATAGTTTGTCCTGGAACACTTACTGTGCAGTGAACTAGAGAGTTGAAGACCCTATTGATGCCACATACTGTTGACATTGTGACGTACAATAGCCATATAGATGGGACATAGTTCTGGGGCCCAAATGGCCCAGTTTCTTTGTCTAAATGGCCATCACATTTTATAATTGTGGTTACCCACTTGGTAAGTTTTTTTTAACAATTTGGTATGATACTTCTAATTTTCCTGAACAAAGGTTGTCTTCTCCAACTTCAAAAAACTCCACAAAGATCCCATCAAAGGCCAGAAATCAAGGCCTTGGATAATTCCGGAGACAAAGAAAAACATCCCCCTTGCTGGCACAATGTTTGGTCACAACTATCTTACTGTTGTGGTTGACAAAGCACACCACATGTGCAATCCAGGAAACAAGCATCTTGCTGTCTTCCCTCTTTTGCAGCAAGCAAAAATCAAATAGAAACACAGCCAGTATGTCTGCCAGTGCACCTGCAAGGCCAAGTGTGCCTATTCCCTCATCAACCACTACCCTGTCACAGATTTGGCAGAATACATTGTTTAAGCTATATCTCACCATATACTGGGCCGTTTATCTCGTACTTAGTACCGTTGGAAAGCCCTCGTCCATCGCATTCTGACGATACCCGGGACGTTGCAGGGTGTGCATCCGTTCAGGAGCTATGCACTGATCATTATCATCTATATCATGTGTTGATTATCTGTGCCATCTGTAGTTTATCACTCCTTATTGTTCTAGAGGGTTCTGGAACAATCAGTAAGATAAGATCTTTATCTATGTTGTCATATAGTGTCATTGTTAACAATCAGTAAGGGTTTTATGCCATTGGCTAGGAGATATTAGTTTCTCCATGTAATTAGTAAGGACTAGAGTTCCTGGGGTCATCTGGTAGTGTCCCAGGTCCTAGTCCTCTGTGTATATAAACTAGCTGTCTGGTGTCTGTAGGACTCAGACTTAACAACTTGTCTACAGCCTAGCCTGTCTTATCCTCCATCTACTATCTGATCTTGATCTCTTCACTCTTGCTTGCTGCTTATCTAAGCTTGCTGCTTATCTAAGACTACTGTCCCCTTGTCTCCATACCCAGCTTAGGTAAGCATAGGGATTTGTAATATACCCAGTCATCAGGGAATGTTGGTATGCCTCCTAGATCTGCGTTTGTGTAAGTTTGTTAGATGCATGAGAGTACAGATACCATCTCTTACCCTTCTTCCCATCATACTGGAGTTTTGGTCAAATGCCATTTTCTCTTTACATATTCATGCTCATTGTATCATATTGTGTATGGCCACAACAAATTAAGTTTCTCACAGCCTCCAACTTTTTTGAGGTTTGTAACTACAGCAAAAACAAAAATAGAAATTCAGTCCTTCTATTGGAATTGCAAATACAGTAGTGAGTATTCCTTAGCTACTGGATCTCCACTTGAAAGCCTCTACCTTTACTTGTACCAGATACTAGTCAAATTTTAACCTCTAATATTCATTTAAAGTCAAAAGATCTGACATTATGCTATCACCTGATCTGTCAATTCATCACACATCAAATTATAAATAAACAACTAAGCTAGTTACTCAGACTACTCAGAAACTCTGTAATAATAGGGGCTAAAATATTAGAAGCAAGATTGCAAATCACAAAGAGCAGCATAATGTATCACAAACAATATTATGCTCGTAGTCCAATTCTGCCAAAGTGCTGTACAAGTTAAGGCCTTCCTGCCACCGTGTTTTCTTGGCCTCCGTATTTGCATGGTGCACATCAGGGTGTTTTTCTTTGAGAGCAGCTTCCGAGAGGAACAAGTTGTCCACGTGTCGGAACACCCCTCCTGGGCTATAGTGCGTGAGAGAAGCTCGAGTCTCACCTGCAGCTACTGGAATGTTGCTGTGTTTGATAGTGGCTGAGGGAATCAAGATGGTGGAGCCGGCAGGAAATTCTACTACGGCCCTGAGGTCATGCAAAACCAAATGGCCTCCAGTGGACGGCTGGAAGTTTCCAAGGGCCAAAACAGCGCACCAGCCAAAGGGAAGGTTCATATGGTCCCGGTGGGCAATGGTGGCTACTCGTGGGGGGAAATTGAAGGATGCACAAGCAAAAACACTTTTGGGACTGATTGGCGTAACAAGACCTTTATACGGCTTGTGTTCCACAATCTTTTGCATGGCCTCATGATAAGTCTTGTAAAGCTTAGGGGCCCAAAGCGACAGAGACACTGAGGAAAGAGGCTCAGTAAAAAGCTAGAAAAAAAGAGGCAGGCTTACTGTTAGCGAAGCCCAATGTGCGCTCAAAGGGCTTGGATTTGAATAGGGCATCTGCCATGCGCTGAAGGGGCCCAAGATTTAAGTTATGAATTTGAGTGGCCCCCTGAGAATAAGTGATGCCGGTATCCAGGGTGTTGTATTTTCCCCTCCGATGAGTTCGACTTTCAGGGGGAAATTGGGCGCGACTGGAAGCGCGGGCCATGCGGTTGTAGAGCTTGTGACAGGCCTCAAGATAGGTTGGTTCCTCAGGTCGGCCTGCCAATACCGCAAATATCCGGCCCCTTTCATCCAATAGAGGGACAGGCTCTATTCCTGTGAAAGAGGCGTCATTTCTGCTCAAAGACACAGGCATTGGCCAACGTACCTTGCCAGGGCCAATAATCATAGCCCTTGTTCTGGAGGGCCGTTAAATCGCCATGGGCAGAGGGAGAGAGTTTAGGCCAGTGCGTGGCCCTGTTGCTCAAAGGAAGGAGGGGAAGGGGGCGTTTGGATGGCCGGCACTTTAAGGAATGATAGCCACACCGTGTGACTGGCAGTTGCTGTGGCTGTAACCCCGTGGAAAGGGCAGTCAGTTTGCCTACAGCAACGTGCTGCTTGGCCTTTGTAGAGACGCGAAGGAATCCGTTGATCCCCCTATCGATGGATTTGTTGCGTCTGCGCTTCTTGTGGCGGGCAGGGACGCCGGAGGAGTCGTCTTCATCACTGGACCAGGCATCTTGGTCAACGGGGCCAGAAGCTCCGGGGGCTGCGTTGGAGGGGGGGGGGGCCAAGTTGGCTGGGCGTGCAGAGGCAGTGAAGGCAGTTGGAAGCAGTGGAGGGGGCGAGGGGGCCATGGTAGAGGCGGAGGGGCCTGAATAGGGGCCGGCAGGGGCTTCCCTGCGGGAAGTTGAGCTGCGCCGGCGTTTTCGTGAATCAACAGGGGCAGCCTCAGCCACTGATGCATCAGCAGGCAACGCCTCAGCTACTGACACACTCTGTTGCGCCTGGTCGTGTAGTGCCTGCTCAACAACATCGGCTTCATACAACAGCTGGGCTAGCCGCTCCTCACCGAGGACACACCGTGCATACACATTCTCATACCTCTGCCCAGATCTAGTCTGTTGAAATTGAGTAGGAACAGACAACACAGGCTGGGGCACTTACCGCTCGAAACTCGTAAAGAACTGCCTCCATCGTGCGTTCCTGGCAATCAGCCGGCAGCGAAATTGTGCAAAAAATCAAGAAAATGGGGGGGCAGCAAGGTGGGTTGGAGGTTGAGAGGCAGGGGGAGTGGCGACGCTGGCGGCAACACCTCTTGTGGAAAGGTAAATCTGAAATGGCCGTATAGGGGCCTCCCGTAGGTCTCTGATCAGGCCCCGTGTGTGTAGACCGAAATCAGAGAGTCTTCCGGGAGGAGTGGCCCTTGAGGTGTCAGAAAAAAGTCCAATCAGGCCCTTTGTGTGAGACCAAAATCAGAGCGTCCGTCCGGCGTGCCAGCTGAGGCTCCCTGCGTTGTCAAAATGAACAAGAAAGACCACAGTGGTGGTTGAGACATGTCACTACGTGTCACGTGTTACTTCCGTCATCTACCAAACAAACAACTGATCCTCGCGCCTCTTGAACCTATGAGATTTATTAACTGGTAACCAACGCAATAAGAACTCAAGGGGGACAATAGCTATTTCGCAGATTGGAATTCAAACGGGTGGCTAATCAAGGCCGTACCTATAGCGAGTCATCAAGAACCTCCAGATATACGAAGAATGACTCTACTCACGGCTCTTGTTCTTTATTTGTTCTACACCTTCGGCATATGTGTTCGGCGTGACTAAGAAGCTGGTCAACTTCGTGAAGACGTCTTCCCACTGCATTTGTTGAGGTCCAGGACACCGGCTGCTTGGATTGATCAACAGCCCATAAGATAGCGGGAGGAAAACATTGGAAGAAATCGGCGAGAGCGGCACGTGCCTCTGATAGGAAGGGGACCGTTGTTCCAGGTCGCCACTCAAGTACAGTGGTCTGTGAATTGTCCATGCAGCGACCAACGACTCTGAGAACGCATACGTGGATAGGTGAGACGATGGAAAAAAGATGTAGAGGTGAAACGGACTTGTGATAATGCCTAGATGACACGCAATGGAAAACGGCGCTGTTTTTCTTGATAACTGGACGGATTGATTCGTGTTCTACAACTTTGTCTGACGTCCTTCAGCAGTTATAGCTCACTTCAATCATGAGAATAACTAAGCACATACATTCAGGCAGAATCCTCTGCCTCCAACATAGCCTGGCTCTTCAAACGTCTTGGGTGGGGCTTCTGATGCGTTTGTCAACGGGTGCTTAACGCTCCTGAATTGCTTGAACGACTTACCCGCCACTGCTTGCAAGTAGAGACGGGCGCGCAGCATCTACCGATTGAGGCGGGGATGGCAGATTTAACGAAGTAACGATCCGCATATCAGGGGAGGCCAAGCCTGATGTACCCTTGAAATGGCATCAGACCCGGGGGCCACGAATGTTCATCACGATTCCATCTCAAACACATCGGGTATCTTCAGCAATATGGGAAGTCTATTGAGTGCCCAGAAAGATCAGAATTTGCAAAGGGCGCATATCTAGATGCAGCGAGGAGCTCGCCTTCAAAGGCCCTTTGTCAATCTACTCCTTGATGAGCCAGCAGCGTCAGGGCGTCAGGATGCCAGCAGCCCCAATCTCAATGTCAGCCTTTCGCAAACCTTCGGCCCTGTTAGCACGTCATTTGTTCATCTGCTAGCCATAGCCGCCCATTGCGATTTCTGGTTCCCAGCCTTCGCACACAGTTGTGAGGGGGTGGCTCGCCCGAAAATTGATATCCCAGCCTTTCGATTGGTATTCCCGGCAACATCCGGTCATGGCACTCAAGACACATACCTTCGGCGACGCATAAAGCCAGTCAGGACCAGACATACACAAAGAATACGTCCTTACCGAAGGCTCCTACGCTTATCCGATGTTGACCGCAGTGTTGACTCTTTGAGATTGGTATACCCAAACTTTCGGGCAGTATCGGAGGTCACTGGGACATTGGGGGCCGCGAGCATGTGTATTCTGTTTCAGGGGTACAGACAATATGAGGGAATTGTAGGTATAGGAGTCCGATATAAGCAATGACGGGCTGCGCACCTTGATCCCAACCAATCCGCCCCTCACATTATCCACCGAGTCGGTGCCCTCGCACCTCCATATGACCAAGAAACGTATAACGGTAACATACCGTCAGATCAGCGCCTTCGACGACCCTGACCTATAATTCACTTACGCATAATCTACTGTTTACACCTGATTCGGAATGAGCGTCGCTAAATGTTTCTGTGCGGCCGTGAGGTATTCGCACAACTATTTGTATCAGAAGTATCATAAGCACGATGATAACTCACTATCAATTGGCATTTTGCACGAGAAATCCACGGCTTGCAGGAGGAAGGGGGTTCTTTAGGTTTCGGTGATGCCTAGATTCTAATGGTCAGGGGCAGGAACACTCGAAGAGAACAACGAACCAAGTAGCCCGCCCCCCGTTCGCCACCCACCCGATAACCTCGACCTCCTTTAGCGCTAGGGCGTGGACATCCCGAATATTGAAGAATAATGCCGAAGAATTTGGTTGTACCCCATCGGCTATACAAGATAACAACGCATTCCCTGACGTTCGCCAAGTTAGCATCTTGAGGAAGGAACACTTATGATGGGGGCCAGCACGTACCTGTTGTGGATGCCTTTTAACACCATCCAACGTCACTAAAGTTCATGTGCAGGGAGCGTAAGGAACATGGACCTATAAAGGATAAAATTGAGTAAATAGCGGTCTTAACTAAGAGGATTGTTGACACCCGCCCGTAAGGTTTGTGCCATAGACTGCTTGTTAGCAGAGCTCGCGAGCTCTCTATACGAGGCGCCCAGTGATCGGATAGCAGGGAGTTGGGAGTAGGGACGGCAGGGGCTGGCGTTGTAGATGTGAATGTGCGTGTATATCTGGTGAGAAGCAACGAGTAAATATCATTGTTGTAAAACATTAAACGAAGCACGCGCCTTCATCTTCACACTTTTATCCAGCACTTCCACTCCGCCGCCCTGCTCCTCCAATGACCTATACCAAGCCATTGCCGCCCAAGTGCCTTTGACTAAAGAGATCCCGAGTGTCTTGATCATAACCATATTGGATTAGAGTCGTTGAACGCACTAGAATAACGATAACACCTCGTGGCTGGAGATAAGGTTGGTGCATGTGAGGTATGAGGTCAGTGAGATCTCATATAATGAGCTTCATAGACCTCCATCCGAGCGGCAACAGGTATATATAAGTCTTGTTTCAACCGGTCTATCTTGCCAAGATTCAACAATTCCTGTAGGAACCATCGCTTAGAAAAGGTGAAAAACAATTTAGAGTGACGTACTTTCATCATAGCATATGTATGAGCTTCTGGCGTGACAAGTTACCTGGGTATAACATACATAGTTTTCGAGGGAGAGGGCACAATGTGCTAAAGACCGCCGAAATCAACCGTGAACTTGAACAGTTGGCGTTCACTAAATATAACATACCTGACAGCTTCGAGTGTCATTTCCTTCAGAGTTCAACCACAAGTTAGTCGCTGCTTCCCAACCCCAACGTAGTGAGGGCCTGATTGTCCAAGAGGATTCCCGATTGCCCTTGGGTGTCGCTGAAAAGCACTAGCATTAAAGCCTGTGGGATTCAACGAGAGGAAGGGCGGGTCTCTCAGCGAAGTTTTCGAGTATAGAATGCAATGGGTAGGCCATCGAAGATAGGGAATAGGATCGGCTACTGGGACCAGTGGGTTACGAGTTCCAGCTGCGAGATCATGCAAGCGATTGGAGAAGATCAGATTGTGACGTTACACGGTTGTGTGTCACATGCACCAGATGATGATGCACCCGTGCACCTGTGGCCCCCTGGGAACCGGCCTTATTAGGCGGGGTAGTCACATCAATTACCCCCTCTAGTTAGGCAGCTTTGGTGCAATCCCCCCAAGGCCCTCCAAAGGTCACTTCAAGGTCTGAAAAAACTTAGGTCAGGCAGAGGACCTATCGGGCCTATCGGGCCTAGCACAGCGTCAGCCTCTCTCCACCCATGTGTCCCTTCCGCCCCCTCCCCGCCTCCCCGCCTCCCCGCCTCTGCTCTTGTGACTGATCCCCGATATCAAGTCCCGTGACTTGACTACGTCACGACGCCGACAACTTCTTCCTCTCTCCCTCTCCCGAGGTCGTCCCCCCCCTTCCCGACATCGTTCTCATCGGCGCCCCCTCTACATCCTCTCGACATCATCTTCACCCTCCTCCGACATCGTCCTCATCGCCGCCGCCTCTCCCGACATTGTCCCCATCGCTACCCCTCCTCCGACGTCGTTCTCATCGCCACCCCTCCTCTCGACATCCTCCCGACCTCATCACCACCCCTCGTCCCGACATCCTCCTCATCGTCACCAGGTTTCGTCCCCTCGTCTTCGCCTTCATCACCGTCCTCGACGCCACCATCATCATGGCCTTCCCCTTGTCCCCTTTGTTCCGTATTTCCACCGCTCGTCGCCTACTGCCGCTGAACATTGTAGTGGCAACGTGCGTCGGTCTTAGGTGCGTTGTCATTTCTCATCTCACTCATCTCATCATGTCTCACTCATGTCGCTGTAGGTACATTTCTTGAGCACGCCTGTCGTCGCTCGATGAGGGCTTTTTTTTTTTTCTTAATGGTAGAATGGGCTGTCCCTCATTTGTGCTGGCCTGCTTTTGTTGTAGACTAATCAATACAGTGCATATTCAAAAGACATGACGACTTTGAGCTCAAGGACATGTCTGTTACTAGCGCACAGACCATAGCCCCTGCCAAGCGCCGCTCCCCGCCAAGTTGTCGACCCTGGAGGGTTATTGTGCCCGTCGACGCGTGGTATCCTTCACTCCATCTATTTGGTTGGACCCTCACCCGAAATTTTCCGCTCGGCAAAACCTCTGGGACCAAAGTACACCCGTAAATTCAGTCACATTTGTGTGTATCAACATCTACCCATTCTACAATCAATGTGCTACTCATCATCCGAATCAACAACCGAGCGACTACGTGGTACTGGGGGGACCTGAGTGACCGCCTTTTTTCCCCTTGCTCTTTTTGCGGGCCGACTGTCTGGGGGTGAGTTTTCGTCCGTATTGTTCTGGCGCTTGGCTGGCTTTCTGTGCGTCCCACCCTGATCAGATCTCTTTTTTCTTGGCTTGATTGGCCTGTCCTTCAGCTCATCGTTCAATCTGCTCCACTCGATCTGGGTCATTGGAGTCCACGTGCACGCATTGTGACGCAATGCGTGATGGAGACTCCGAATATGATCCAATGTCGAGATCTCGTAGGGAGAACCGAACTTGACTCCTTCCGGCCAACCCACCAATGTAATCTTGTAGCGAAGTTTGACTTGTCGATCAAAGTCTCCCCAGCTCATACGCGTGTCGTTCCGGTTCAGGACCCTATCTAGATCTCCAGTCAGTCCGGTCGGCCTCATGTCGTTTGGGATGATACTCACTGAAACCCTCCAAGATCATCTTGCTACAGGCCTTCTGTAGCGCCCCTAGGGTATGCTCCGTCTCTGTCCGTACCATATGTTATGCACTCAAACTGCGACTCGATATGCATCACTCACTGCCTTTATTAGAACACGCCCAAAGCTCAAAGTTACGAGCAACCTCATTCCCGGTCACATTATACTTGTCCTTGAGGTAATCAAGCGACGAGTTTGAGTCCAACCAGACAGGCTGTGTAGAATCGTTGATATGGCTTCGCGAAATCACAGCGAAACCAACTGCGCCCGTGCGTACGGCCAAACCATCAAGCTGCGTAGTATATCAATCCTATAAATCCCAGTCCCAGTCTGATAATCAAATAGACTCACCTCACTCTGGATCCCTTTAACTGTATGCGCGTAATCCATACACGCTGCTCTGTTGTTCAATCGAGCGCCCAATACGCGAAGGTCCCTTTTCTCCTGGAGGCCTGCAATGACTTCTTTCTTCTGTTGACGTGTCAGGTTTCGTGGCTGGAGGCTCTCATCGCTGGCAAGAGCATTCCGTATATCTCCCAGGCTTGCACGTTGTCCAGCGGGTAAGTCTCAATATATCTGTCAGGTGTAATCTACAAAGAAACACGACCCACTTACCTTTGTTCAACTGTTTTCCCTTCAGGTGTATCAGGGCGTTCCATAAGGAAGGCTTACGCTCCTTCTTGTAATTACTCCAATGATTTGCGAGTCTCCGAATATACTGGACGCGTTTGTTGTGCCTCTTCGCAAGCTCTCCGATCACTCGTTCACGTTCCTTATTCAGTATCTGGATATCCTCAGCAATCGCTCGCATTTTTTGTTGGTAGGATTTTCGAGAGAGCGCCGCCCTGAATTTGTCCCTGCGGGTGGAGATGTGACTCCTTGGGATGACAGGTTGTGTAGGGTTGCGCAGGGAGTGCGAAGCGAGAGAAGATACGAATGTGGTTGGAGGCTCAGGCGTAACCCTTGTGTTAATCTACTGCAAGTAAGTGCATGATGGAACTTTTTGGAATGATACACACCAGAGATGATGCAGCACCATTAGTCTCGCCTATCAAACCATTGGTTCCACTCGAGGAGGATTGCGACGCATCAGTCTGCAAGGTAGCTTCCATGGGCTGAGGTACGCTGGTTACAGTCGCTGATGTACCAGCATTGGTTACTATGCTTACGCTCGGTGCAACCACCTCAGCACGCAAAGTATTGTAATCTATTCCGTTACTGGCTACGTTGGGCGGCTGGGCTGTAAAGGGGTAGTGAGTACTATCGTGATTAACATCAGATTTAGACTGGAACTTACCTTCTGTAGGACTATTGTCTTGCATGACCGCCCCTGTGAACGTCAACACCATGTCCTGTGTGGTGGGGATTGGGTCTTGCACGATAGCTGCTGCAAGTATCAACTTCGGCACCTCCTTACTGGTAAGTCGTGGCTCTTTTAGCTGGAGAGAATGTACTCACCTGATGATCCACCCCAGGGACAGAGCCGACAACAGTCTCTATAGCAGGCGATATACTATCGGTTGGACAGGCTTGTGGTATCCAACGGCACACCAACCTGACAGGTAATTGCTATCGTTTTCGTAGTCCGTTGGCATTCCGAAGTGGGGCGCCCAATAGAGCGACTTGAACTTGGGTTGAATTTGGAAGCAAGTAGGGTTCGAGGTGGTTGGCTTGTAAACGATGTCAGGATTGCATTGATGTACTTCCAAGGGATGGTATGTCTGGTCATCTATTGCTACACCTCACCCACAGTTGTTAGGTGCCTATTCCCAAACTCCGACCGATTCCCCTTCAATCCTTTCACCACCTTCGTGCATTCCCATTCTCTATTATAATAATGAGTCATTTGGGTAAAGTCAGTAGCTTACTGAATGGGTGGGGTGTCCTTCTACGATAGACTCTTCCCAGTCTATGCTTGGAGATTTAAAGGTTGGGGCAGGGGGCAGGAATTCATATGAATGTGCTGTGAGATTAATATGTATCAGTATGAATGTTGAATATGAAGAAAATAACCAACTTTGCCATTTGACTGCACTTGTGAATTCATCCTCGATGCCTTGAGCGATGGCGGGATCCAATTCCATGACCTGAAAACAGACATCCACAGGATCCCAAGGGACCCACCGCCCCCTCCTCCTGATTCCATTGACAGTGCACCATAAACCATTTGACTTTTGACTACTTGGATCACTCCTCTTGCAAATGCAAACATATCCTCAGTCTTTACTTATACATGAGTTACCCCTCTGATGATACTACTATCTTTATTCAATTGTATTTTTTAATCAGACTCATTCGTACAACAGAATCTGGGCTACCAGCGGACCCTGCAAGCATCTGATCTATGGTGGGTTGATGAGTCTCGTTCAGCTGCAACCTTGTCCACCCAACTTGATGATGCCTGGCAAACAAGAGTACATTTGGCCAACAACTGGAATCAAGCTCTGAGAAGTGGAGAGATCAAGCCCAGACTGTTCCAAAGAATAGTCTGGTCTGTTTGTCCCCCCCCCAGTGGAAATCAATTCAAAGAGAGGTTTGTTTCATATGAGACTAAGTGGCAACAAAAAACAGGGCTCAGGAAGCTGAGTCTTGTTTTCACAATGAATGATACACTTGGTTGTTTTTTCTGGAGTGGAGGCGCCATTAAGGTATACCAGTACCTGCCATACCCACCCACAAAACTTTGCTAAGCGCCAAGCCATAGGTTGTCTAGGATATGTCACAGCTTATGGGTCCATTACTAGTAAAGATATAACCTATCCACTCCAACTCTCACTTCCTATAACTCAATGGCTACAGGCAATCGTTGACTTTGCGAAGGAAAGGGTTGCTCTCAAAGCTCACGGCAAAGAGGTACCCAGTTTTGGTTGTGGTATTGGAATGGCTATAGGACTTTTCTTCCTCATTGTTCTCACAAGTCTACTAGTATCTAGTTTTTCTGGAGTTCTATGATGATGGTCATCTTGTCAAGAACAACACTCATAAGTTTGATATACAAACATGGGGTTTGCTTAACTGGCAAGTCCCATGTGTACCTGCCCAACGACAGCTTGTCAACCCCATATCTACAGATGTATGATCAGCTCTCACCTTTACTTCTTTCTCCAATGATGGACTTAGGTCAGTAGAATAGATGCTGCGGCCCAGTGGCTTGTGAGTGATTTACAGTATTGACCGTTGATTTATCTATAGCACACTGGTAAGTCTCGGGGAATTCACCTTTACCATTTCCTGCTCAGTGCATTTCAGCATGGACTGCTCCAATACAAGTACTTGCCTGTCTGGCTATACTCCTTGTACAGGTGAATCATATCCAACCAAATATATTGGATTAGATTGGATTTTAACTTTCCAACAGCTTTAACCAGCTGCTCTGGCTGGTTTTGCGCTTTTTCTTCTGATGGCCTCACCATCTTTGCTAATAGTATCATGTCAATTCAAAATTAGGAGGAGGTCAATGAAGTTTACAGATAGTCAATTGAAGACCCTTCTTGAAGTGCTTGGCATGTTTGCTTTTCCTTCCTAAGATGATGAACAGGAGAGGATGATCGTCCTTGAAAAAGTCATATGATGTACATGTGACAAGTCAGGTGAAATGTCAGGTGAGGTGTCAGGTGAGGTGTCAGGTGAGGTGTTAGATGGTGTGCCAAGTATCATGTGCAGCACCACGTGTCAGTCAGGTGCTGCCCAAGTGACTTAAAAAATCATGTGAAGTGTCACCTGCTGGGTCAGGTGCTATCCAGGTGACTTTTAAGTCATGTGAAGTGTCACCTGCTGGGTCAGGTGCTGTTTCAGGTGACATGCCAGATGTTATCTAGGTTCAGCTATCCTGACTGCCCCTGAGTAACGTGAGAAATAAAGCCTAGAAACCAAATTCCTGACTTATAATTCCCACATCTGTGACCCTGTCCATAGCCGGTCCCATTTCCCTCACTGTTTTAGCTCCCCGCTTCCACCACTACTCCTATTCCCACTGCACACATGCAACAACATGTTGAAACATTTATGAAGGAAATACTGTGCCAGCAAGTTTATTTGCATTCTCTCAGGAGCAGCAAGCATCAGTGTGAGCGCCTGCGGCTTCTTTGTGTGAACCAGATCACCTTGTCAGATGACCAGAGTGTTATCCAACTCTCCTTTCTCTGCCACCGGTGTCTCTCTCCTGGATGTTCCTGAAGGTAATATGGTCAATAGCAAGTGCAATAGGGTCATTGGCAGTGTCACAACCCGATCCAACTGACACTGCCCCGACCCGACACTGCCCCAATGCTCATACCCGCCGACTTATTGTTCTCATTCTCCAACAGTCGACCAACATTGGTTCCTTCATGGTACCAGTTGCCTTGGGGTAATTGGCTGCTAACCCATGGTTGCTTGGCAACCAATGCATCATGGGGCGAATCTCTTGTGTCTCACTCTGTCTGTAGTTTCTTTGTTCCTATTTCATATTCTTTCATTCTCCTATTTTCCGTTGGATACTTGTGCATTCCTGACCCCTAGACCTTGCTCCTTGTCACGTGCCCTAGTACCCACCTTGTCTGTTTCTCCCATTTGTTCCTCTTATCTTACATTTCTCCATTTCTCTGATTCCTTTGAGTATATAAACCCCCTGTCCTCTACCTTGTACCTCAGTCTGAATATCAACCTAGTCTCCCCTTGTAACTCTGTCCCATCTTAAGTCACTCCGGCACACTCCTTCTTCCCTTGCCTGTCCAAAATCCAGACCCTGACAGCAGGGATGGCGCAGCACATAAGCTGAAGCCAAGGCAATAAGATATGTGGGGACTGAATCCAGAGCCCTCAATGCATGCTCTACTATAGCCATAATCAGGACCATCATGAGTCAGTCCACTCCTTTAATGTTGATACTTTTTGATGGCCAACTGATTTCCTTTGGTAATATAGCCAAAGCAACTGAACATGGTACACAATCTTTTGGTGATGGCATGGATGATTCCAGCACTAGCATCTTGCATGGAAGTTGGCATATGGGGAGGTGCATAGAAGTTAAACCCTTCAGTGAACCCACCAGGCTGATGAGCATACTGACCAGCCAGATAATTAGGTTCATTAGAGAATGAGTTAGAAGGGATGGTATTGGGAGTCTGGTTAGCATGGGCCATGCTTCTGGGGAGAGAACTTGTACTCTCCACTTTAAAGTATAGACTTTTAAGCTGCAGAGCCTGGGCTGTAGTTCCAATATCTGTTTGGGAGATTATTGCATCCCTGTCTTCAGTAACTGCCTTGCCCCTAGGTAAGTCTGCAACCAAATCACACCCAATAGCTCAGTGCCTTTAGATTAGACCACTCATGATATGGTAGCTACATTCTGTCACCAATCTTGTACTGCAAATGAAAAATGGAATCTTTTCTTTTCCCTGAGTGAGTGATAATTGGGTCCATGGACCACTCCTTGACACAATCTAGTCCAATTGCCTGTGGAAGCTGCCTTCTGGAAAACCTCCAATTGTTATTAGGGACGTGAATCTGTAGGAGGTTAGCATAAAAGGTGGGGTGAATTCTGCATTGCCTGAGTTTGGCTGTTATGGGCCCAGAAACTCATGTCCTAGTTTCTCAGGGACAGAACCTCCTCAGAGTTATCTCTGGACATACCTCTGATTATAGGCTTACCCTACTTCCTCCTGTCCACAACAGCAACAAGCTTAATGCAGTTCTACAACAAGCTATGCATGCAGCTCCATACTGACACATTATTGGAGACAGTAAAGTTCTTAGCACTTACCCTATGTGCTAGATGGCAACAATAGAGAATGGATAATGCCCCTATCTGGTAATGGATAATTGCACCACATGGCAACATCCCTACATGTTCTACAATGAGCAGGAACTCCCACAAGTTCTTGCTGTGCTCATTGAGTCAGGAGAATACAGGCATTACTATCCGTTGCAGCCTTGGCTGTTCAATGACATGTCCGATGCTTCTTCTGACTCCTCAGAAGAAGTACCACTCTGTGCTATTGCCTCCTATTACCAGGAGATGTCCTCAGAGATTGTTCCCTACAATCTCTCATCTTCATCCTCATCCTCCTCAGCCTCCTCATCCTCATCCGCAGTGTCTATGCCTCAGGAGTCCTCCACGGGCTTCCCCACCTCGTCCAAACGTTCTACTATCTCAAGTAATGATAACTCAGAGTAGATAGAACATTATAGTAGATCATGGACTACAATCTTAGATACAGACTGACTCATTGGACGCTCTGTAGTGTACTTTCTCTCTCTCGATCAATGAATCAGACAGACACATATGACTCCTACATACAGTAGTACACAGACGGCCTCTGGACTTGCATAAATAGGCGTAGACTATAGGATCAAAAACTCCAAGTTTTTGATTCTCTTCAATTCAAGATTGGTTGACTTTAACTTCTAATCCTCTGAAGTTAAGGACTGATAACCGCCACATTTTAACATTATCTGTTGATTACTATACATTGGTATTGTAACTTCACCAATTCACCTATTAGCAGGCTGGTTAAGGATCCTGGTCCTTAATTAGCTAGGTGCCTCCTAACTTAGGTCTAGGAGCCGCTGAATCATAACACCTGAGCCTGCAAAAGGTCCCTCAGGTTCATCCTGATTATCCCCTGTTGTCCACTGGGGGCATCACTCACTGGATGTATAGGTAATAGAGTTAAGAGTAGAGAGATTGAATAGCAATAGAGAGGTAGAAGAAATGTATTGAACTATAAAATACATAGGAAATACATAGAGTTTATATACCTATTCTAAAGAGTGTATTCATAGAAGTATCTAAGAATTATATAGTGAAAGGGTTCTACATATAGCATAGGATTGTCCAATGGATTGCTCTGACAGGTAGGTCCATGAGATGATAGCTCAATGCATCCCTGAGTAGTGTGTGAATAAAAAGTTGGGAAGCTGGATTCCCATCCAGTAATTCCCACAGTCTGATAGACCCTGACTACTTACTTCAAGCAACATTAATAGATCCATCTAGTAGAACCTTATATAGTGCAGATATAGACTACACAGATATAGCTCATATGTGATGAGTGGAGATATCAACTCAACATATTCCCGTAAAATTGGTTTGGGATGAGAAGCAATGTTAAGGATACTCATTGGCCATTGCGTTCAAGTGCAGCCATTCAGGAGAAGATTGTGCCTTCCTTGTTGTCATCAAAAAGACGTTGTAGGATCACCACGTCTACTACTTCCTACATAAGTCAATCAGATAAAATGCAGAGATTTTATGCTCTTCTGATAAGAAACACTCAACTGCTCATGGTATGCGTGAGTGATATTGTTCATATTGTACAATTTTTCTCATTGGTTCCAAAAAAACAGGGATTGTCTATAGTATATATGGGGGCGCGGTGGTATAGTGGTCTGCCGCCCTCTGCCTTGGCAGTTGATGGAATGAGGACGTGAGTTCAAACCCTGCCCCCAATCGTGGACTACATGTTGACACCATGTGACTTCACCCACTCGGAAGAAGGAAAAGCAAAATGGAAGGGATTAGGGAGGCCATTTGCAGTAATGCAACGTGCCAGGCGTGGGAAGGTAGTCCAGATAAGATAAGACGTTAAACCCAACCACGGCATTGGGGATAGTTGGGGTATGGGAGTATGAATGACGTGCCGAGTGATGGGAGCTTTGGCGACATCGTTTAAGCAGTGATATACCAAACTTGGCACCGACAACGCATTGACCCGGAGAATGAGGTGGAACTCCTATGCAATCCGGCCCCGGCAGACAGGGCCTGCCGTGACCATCTCCGGCCATCCGCCTCTCAACAATTCTGTTCACACCGGCTCGGCTACAGTCCGGGGTATTCTCTTCGGTCCCCTTGTGGTGCTTGTCACCCTCGTTATGGGCGCATAAGACCCCATAGGCCTTGCCCTGGGCCATAATGGATAGCTAATCTCCGGAGGGATAACTCCCGGACGCCATTGGCTCATTAGTGGTAGATAGACAATATTCCAGCTTGTGATCGGGCCGATAACACAGTTCCTAATGAAGTAGGACTTTCCTCAATTTGTTACCCCTTGGACTACGTAGATAGATGGTCATTGGGCCGTGCCTGGGGGTCTGTCTAGATACATGTCCGCTGCATCTTGGCCACGTTGGCCTGTTGCGGTTAATAATTGCTGAGTTCAATCAATCTATAGTATATATGGAAGGAATCATGTTCGTGGAAAGATTGGGAAGCTCTGTTGTTTTTTTATTCAGGGCACGAGCACATGAATGCGGTTCTGGCTCCATGTGTTACTCAGATGCTCATGGTAATGTGTTTGTCCTGAATTAGTCCTGACGCTACGTGAGAGGTTGGGAAAATATTTAATGTGGCATTCATTGCATGGGAGACAAATATCTCTCATTCTTGCTGCCATGACACAAAAAAAGAACAAGGAGTAATTCAACATGTTCTCACGCGAGTTACCGCACTTACATGCCACCTCAGCCTGCCTACAACACCCACCAAGGCAAGACCAGCTGAAGTTGCTGAACCGCTAGCATCGTGAGTCCAAGGATATCACCAGAAGCTGAACAGCCCTCACGTGACACAGGAATACGCCACGAAAACCAAAAGTTGATGCAGGCAACCATCCCCAAGCTGAATTGAGGACACGCCTTGCGAAAGAAATGACCGACGAGATCCTTGTGTGCCCTTTGTCAGACTTTATTGCCAACTATGCTCCATTCTCTCCATCGCAGGAATTAGTTGATCAAGTGCTTCAGGCTTATCTGAAAGACGGGCAGTTTCTACAAGAAGTTGAAGATGGCAACAACAAACAAGGCAACAGGGCACAAGGCGGCAACAATGAAGATGGTAATGGAAAAGGTGGCGGCAATGAAGACAGCGATGGAAATGGCGGCAATGAAGACAGCGATGGAAATGGCGGCAATGAAGACAGCGATGGAAATGGCGGCAATGAAGAAAAGGACAATACAGAGGGTGCGGATGACAAGGGTGCAAGTGATGATACAGAAAGTGAGAGTGAAGAGGTTGAGAGTGAAGAGGTTGAGAATAGAGAGGCTGGGAGTGAAGAGAGTGACGGTGGAGAAGGTGAAAGTGAAGAAGAAGGTGAAGAAGGCGAAAGTGAAGAAGAAGGTGAAGAAGGTGAAAGTGAAGAAGAAGGTGAAGAAGGCGATGGTCAAGGGGGAGGCAATGAGTCGGGTGGAGAGCAGACTGCAGAGCAGAAGTATAGATGGATCCACTTTGATAAACAACCGTCAAAAAACCGAGACTCGGAGCCCAAGGTGTTCAAACAACTGCAATATATTGTCAATTTTCTGTGCAAGAGCCGGGTCAAGGATCTCGTGGTTTCTTCGGAGGAGTCTCGTCGCCCAGTGTTCCACTATCAGGATTGCCCATACAAGAGTGCGGCTTCGGAGATTAGTGGAACCAATTTCCGCTTCGACGCATACATTACGGATGGTCGGGAATCCAAGAAGGTCGCCCTTGCCGACGTTGCAGTGGTTGCAGAGTATAAGAAGCGCATCAAGGATACGCACAAGGTTAGTCACTTCCTTGCCTGCTCTCCACCCAGAGCATCTTGACCAACTCTTCATAGAATCGTCGGCAGCTGGTTGCAGATGCTAATCAGATATTGAATGATGACCCTCGTCGAATGTGGTTATATGGTGTAAGTCTCTATCTGGTGGGACACATACAAGTATCATTGACTGGCTCTAGATCACAATTGAGGATGACATGATGTCGGTCTGGCACTTTGGTCGTTCCCATTCAGTGAAATCAACACCCTTCAACTTTACAACTGTACGGTGCATTTTATTCCCTTGTGTTGTCCTCTGATTTCCTTTGTAGGACATCGGGGCATTCATCCGTGTCTTCCTATCATTCATTTATGCCACGCGAGCTGAGATTGGATATGACCCCACCGTCCATCGAATCTCACACAAGAAAAAGATAAACTACGTCTACGAGGTGAAAACGCAAGGGCAAACAAGATATTTTCGAACCATACAACCATTATTCACCTCACGGGTTCTTCGTATCACAGGGAGGAAGACGCGAGTCTGGAAGGCCATCGAGGTTCAGGGGACATGTAATGGTAAAGCAGGGAAGGTCGAGGGTAATGGGATTTGTGTTGCGCTGAAGGACATGTGGCTGGATGAGAAGTCGGAGACGGAGAAGCAGATCCTAGATGACATACTCGACCGTCTTGACAGAGTCAAAGAAGAGGACTACAGCTGGGCCTCCCCCAGCCTCAAGCAACATCTGAAGCATCTCCTTGATACAAAACAATACAAAGGTTACTTCATGGACATCAAATACGACGAACTTCTGCCGACCTCGGCCAAGCCACACCTGCCATCTGCAGTTCCTGTACGGGATCTCCTGGGACTCTCACGCAAGGACCACCCAGGTCCCTCGGGGGTATTGGTCAAGGGTGAGAGCCAGAGTGGGACGTATAGTGGAATGTCAATCAACCTCTGCAATCACAATGCTGGAAAGGCAAAAGTGCCGTTCCCTCGCGAATACATTGTCAAGCGTCACTATCGCGTTGTTTATGCTGAGGTCGGGTATTCATTGTATGCAGCCGCACACCTTGGAACGACCGTTGTAGCAGTGCGTGATGTGTTTATTGGTGAGTTTCATTTGTCCAAATATATGCCGTGTCTGATTACCGCCCAGCCCTTGTTTTATTGTACCTTGCTGGATATGTGCACCGGGACGTGAGCACGGGTAATATCATTCTCGTCACCAACCCAAACGACCCAGACGGCATCAGGGGAAAGCTGAGTGACCTCGAATATGCGAAGAGGTTTGAAATAGACTCTATCAGCAGCGATCCCAAGACGGTATGTGCTCTGATGAGGAATTGAACCCACTCTGATGCATGGATCTAGGGAACGACCTTCTTCATGCCCATTGAGATCCACCAATCAGAATATATCAAGCACTCACATCCCCAAAAGGTCGAACACCATGAAACCCTGAATGACAAAGATGCGGGGGCTGCATTTTTTGGCACAACAGGACGGCACTCGCGGGTGAAAGTTTGTGCCAAGCCATCGCGTTGGCAAGCGCAGTCAACTACGAGAAAAGCTGCCCTACCACCCAAGTTCTGCTTTTCACACGACCTAGAGTCGCTCTGGTGGATCATCATGTGGATCTTCATTTACCTGATTGAATGCGATAAAGGGCGGGAACTCGCAGCTGACGTTTTCACTCATGATACTATGCCAACCCACGCAAGGCGTGTGTTGTTCTTCAGGGAGGACTGTTTGGATTATCTTGCCGAACACGTCCACTCTAATTTTTTGAGTTGTGCTGCTGGCCTTGTTGCATTCCGCAATGCGCTTCTGGAGTCCTACATGTCTGACAACGACATCAAAGATCCTATGACCTATGCCGGCACATACAACGATGTCTTCCATTCGTTTGTTGAACTGCACAGCGAAGCTTTTAGGATGATCGAGCTCCATGGGGATGTCATTTTCGAACCCACAAACCCCCGACTGGAATCTAAGAAGCGCAAACAGACACCGACACGGAACGATGATGACGCAGAGTATGTACCAGATGCGAAGGATGTGAAACCCAAGAAGCGGGCAAAAACTGGGGAGGTAGAAACCAAGGAGGTGGAAACCAAGAAGCGGGCAAAGGCAGCTCCACAGCGGCCATTGGTCTACAGCTAACCGACCATAGAGTACCTCAATACCCTAGTGCAACCCTGAATCTTTCTTTGTGTAGTCTTCGATATCATGACCGCACGGTAGGCATGTTTATGAACTCTTTGAAATAGTTGGTAGTTGGATGGAATATATTTTCACCGTGGGAAATCAGTGATGATTCAATTGCTGAAAATCAACATTAATCAACACCAGGACCCTGGAATATCCCTATAAGAGCCTGGAATCGGATTTTTGGGTTCGAGCAAGGGGCCTGCAACCGAGCAATTTGCTTTACCAAACCCCCGTTGACAGCTGTCAAGCATGCCGTGTTTGCCAAGGAGGTCACACAAAGATCACTTGTAGGTCACAGAGCGTCACAGAGCTACGATAAATGCACACCCGCTCATAGGCATAATGTACTTTGATTACATGTGGTAGACAGACTATGAACCTAAGTGGATAAATGAAGGCCCCTCGCGACGTTTCGGTGGACGCTGAGTTTTCATCACTGTGCTCTCCATGGTACCTGTTCTCCCCCTCTTTTGCACACTCTCCATGAAGCCGGCATCCTCACTACCTGGTAATCCATGGTCTAGTCGGTAGTCTGCCGTTGCAGAAACCTCAATTCCCATCTTCTTCTCCTCCAACTTTGGAATGTACATATCTACAAGCATCATTCCAGGTATGCTAGAGAACTTCCATACTGGGGGGGTGCCATCCTTTGAGACGTGTTTCAGCCATATGTGAGTCACCATGTTGTACTTCCAGACTGTTGGGTGGCCCCCAAGGATATTTTGTGGGCATAGATGGCATGGAATAGGGATATTTGTGCATGGGTTGGTGTTGGAACCAGCTGTGGCATGTTTGTAGTTGAGCCCAGTGTGCTGGTATATACAGCTAGAATGAATTGTGATCGCACAATTTTTCTTTGGCTGGACAATCTTGGTGACACACCCTATGTCTAGCCCACAGAAGCTGCAAGGGGTTGGATCAACCTAGAGATAGCAGTGTGGACAAAGTTGGGTAGACTCAAACCTCATTCAAGTTCCCATCTTTGTCTTGCTCCCTCGCAGCCCATAATATATGCCTTCCTACATGATTCCGCATAGCCTTAAGCTGTTATGGTTCAGCGGGCTCCTAGACCTAAGTTAGGAGGCACCTAGCTAATTAAGGACCGAGATCCTTAACCAGCCTGCTAATAGGTGAATTG
>QFDT01003188.1:0-11882 GCA_003315915.1 Macrolepiota dolichaula | reverse complement strand
TCAATGGCTGCCATCCAGCACATTGGATACGTGCTAAGGACTTCACCGTCTCCGATTATGTGGCGGTAGGGAGCCGCATGCATAGCTCGTTGTAGAACTGCATTAAGCTCGGCACAGTCGTAGACAGGGGGAAGGGGCGTGAGCCTGTAATCGGAGGTGTGTCCAGTGATGACTCTGAGAAGGTTCTGGCCCTCAGGAACTAGGACATGAGTCCCTGGGTCCATAACATAAGCTGTACAAGTTGTCTGCATATGAAACAATCCACTTCTTTGACTGGCTTGAGCTTTGGTTGTGATACTGAATCCAGTATTGTTTCAATTAGGAACCTCTTTTTACCTGTGCCGCAAGTTAAAATTTACAAACATAGCAAGTCTATCAGGAGACCTGCCTTCGCTATCTCGATACGGTAGGTCATCATTGTTGGCCATTTGTGGGATCAGTTGCAATATTGATACAGTAGCGTTATAGCTTGTAGATACCCGGTCCCATAGTGTCTCCAATGCTTTCTAGAGGTCTTTGGATGTGATGGACCACCAAAAATTCAGGGTTTCAACTGAGCCTGTTATGCTCAGACCTAGTCCAAAGCCGTGCCAGAAGATGGGCCGCTGAGAAGTTGTCTCAGCAGTACTACCAGTCGATCCGTAGTCCCAGACTAGAGAATGAGGTAAGCGCCAAGTGGAGTCAAGCAAGACAAAGGTCTTCTTGATGTAACGACGGAGGGGTCGTCTCCTGAACTTGAGTGACGCGCAGAGCTTCCAGGCAGGTGTTATATGGTAAGTCTTGTCGTCAATGAAGACGACCGAGGGAACAGATTTGCAATGTCGAACAATATCAATAAGAACACACTGGTTAACAACAATACTAAAGCTAAGGTACACAGTACACTACACTTCAGTATATGAGGCCGTGTCAATGTTTGTCCAGACTAATCAATATACAAATACATGGTAAATAGAGTCCGCACATCGAGATCCAATCCCCGACCCTTTCACCGAGGTGTCGCTATCTTTAGTGCATGCATAATAGAGAGACTCGACCTCTGACCAATCAGACAAATATAGAGAAGGCACAGCTCGTAAGAATGATGGTGACAAGAATAGACAAGAAGGGAGGAGAATAGGGCAAGTCCAAGATGACAAAGAGAAGTGACATACTGTTACAGGATAGAGGAGACAATCGTAACAGAGCCCATGGACCAGACAGCACCCGGATAGATTGGATAGACAAGGGCACCAGGCACCTCAATTGCCAGTCAGTTTTGGGTCATTTGTTGCCCTCCCACCATTCCTGTATCTAGTCTCAGATACCGCCGCTCCCATTCCCATAAATTGCTTCCATGATTTTGATGGGTTATTGCTGCAATTTGCCCCAAAATCCAGATAGTTCCACCATTTGAGCTTTTGGTAGTGAGCTCCAAGTAGCTTGCAACTGTATGCAACTTCTGATCTTTTCCATTTGAGAACAGAAATCCTGACACCTCAATAACTGCAGCACATATTTCTTTACCTGACCTGATTAGAACTGTGCCAAGGTCAGTCACCTTCATTACATCTTCTTCCAAGTTAGTTGACAGTGCTTCTCCATGAGGTTTGGTGTATTCCTCAATGAGATGGCCTTGTGCACAAAGAACACAGATGGAGACTCTTCTCCAGCAATCTGGACACAACATTGAGACAATTGGGTCAACTCGGACCATTTTGTCCTCAACCATGAATGTGTGTGTAAGTGACTTCTTACTACCATCACTACCCAAGCAATCATTGGACAAGAAATCTTCAATTTCAACATCAGGACAAGCATCTTTGAAGAGTCTGGTGTTTGTGTGAAAGCCATGATATTCTTGTAAAGTGCAGTTTATGGGTGAATAAGTAGGATATAGCAAACACATTATCCAATAGAGCATCAAGGTTTTGGTTGAGAAACCTCTTGAATATTCCATTGGCTACATGGCATCCTTCTGTCCAGACAGTGTATAGGTCAACACTGCCGACAGTGGTATTACCCTTCCATGAGAGGGGGTTCAGATGATCTGGACCCATTGTGTCAGCAATGTTGAGTTAATGGTGACCTCGGTCTGGATTGTGTTCAAATGCTAGGTTGACAAGACTAGCAATTAACATCTTCTCGCTGAGCTGATGAATGTCAAAATTATGTCTGTGATCAAGCATGTGGTAGTCCCCAAACAACTGTTCCAAACTGTCTGATCTCTCATGAATAATATAAAACTACAGCTTGGGATTGATGACTTAAAGCCAGGCAACAACAAAAAAAAGGTTCTGACAATTGCTTGACTATCCACATAGAGATATCCTGTCAATGTTGTGAATATGTCCTAGCAGCAACAGGGTCCTATAGAATAGGACTATGGGAAAGCACCCATAATGGTGCTGTGCACAGTGGTGAGGTGATCTAACACTCACTGGAATGTATAGGCAATAGAGTTTAGAGTGTAGAGTGAATAGCAATAGAGTGGTAGAAGAGATGTATTGAACTATAGAATACATAGGGAATACATAGGGTTTATATACATATTCTAAGTAACTATTCATAGAAGTGAATAAGGATTATATAGTGGAGAGGTTTTACATATAGCATAGGATTGTCCAGTGGATTGCTCTGGACAGGTGGGTCTATGGAGAATGGAGTGGATACATGAGTACTCCACCATGAATCAAGTGTGGGTCTCAGATGATCTACCTCTAGATTTATCTGGTAGAACCTTATCTAGTGCAGATATAGACTACACAGATATAGCTCATATGTGACAAGTGGAGATATTAACTCAACAAAAACACTGCTAATGGGATTGGAAGGTATGTTGGAATAAGATGGTGTTCTGGGAATGGAAGCCTGTTATGAAATAGAAGACAATGGATCTATGGAATCTGTACTATCAGAGTTTTCTTGATCCAAAAGTGATGACAATGTGGAAAAGTAGCTGATATGAAGATTGACAGGGGAGTTGGTCCAGTGGAGGTTGTAGGGTTGGCCCAATAGGTATGGGTGGGTGAAGGAGGTGTCTCCAACAATCTGTCTCCATTCATAGTTGTTAGATCCAGTAATTGCAGGCCAAGCAATAGTGGTCTTGTAGAGTCTGTGCCAATAGGTATGGATGAAGGGCAAATTATCCCATACTTGGTGAAGGTGGCTGTTAAGGTACTGGGACTTGTACCAAGGGGGTGGAGGTGTTCCATGTGGAGAGATAGATTGGCCTGGTACTTTTTTGTAGTCCAGAATATTGAGTAACTCAAGGCACTATTTGTAGAGCCAGTGTAAGGGGTTTGTCATTGAGACCATAACAAGATCATGTTTTTTCCACAGTTTTATCCCACTTCCTTGATCCATTCATTGACATCAACATAGATCTTAGCAGCCAGCTTACTTCCCTAAGTGCTTATGTGCACCTTGTTATGGTCTCAATGACAAACCCCTTACACTGGCTCTACAAATAGTGCCTTGAATTACTCAATATTCTGGACTACAAAAAAGTACCAGGCCAATCTATCTCTCCACATGGAACACCTCCACCCCCTTGGTACAAGTCCCAGTACCTTAACAGCCACCTTCACCAAGTATGGGATAATTTGCCCTTCATCCATACCTATTGGCACAGACTCTACAAGACCACTATTGCTTGGCCTGCAATCACTGGATCTAACAACTATGAATGGAGACAGATTGTTGGAGACACCTCAATAACATTACCCCCTTTTTATGCTCTGTGACCACACAGTTACCCTACAATGAATCATGCGAGGTCTTTCTTGGTGGGGCCTGCATAGAACTTGTCGTCGACAGTGCTGTATGCAATGAATAATTTGGCATGGTCTGGTCCTCCTGCGAACATGGCAATCTTGATACCCTTCATGGTGCCCCAGGTATTGGGTTTGTTGATGAGTAAGGTGGCAAGGATGTGGTCGATGTATTGCTTGTCGAGTTCTCCGTTATCAAGTAGTGTGGTAAATGTACTGGGGAACTCCCATTCTCTAACTTCCTTGGGTCCTACTTGTTCCGGTGCCGTCAGGAAGGAGAGCATGTTTTCGACTTCCATGGCAATGGCTGGGATGCCTCGGATTTCTTCTTCGCCCTCTCTTGCCTCTTTCTCTTCTCTGTCCATTTTGCCTGTTCTCCTGGCCTTCCTGCTTTCAAGTGGGTACAGGTCTGTGCTCATGAGGAGTTGTGCTAATTTGATGGCTCCTTCCTCTTTGTCATTCCCATCGTAGTGTACAAGGACTAGTACTTTGGATAATATGGAGCATAGGGATAGCAGTTTCCCTCCAATGTCGGCATTGATGAAGTCTTCTAGGTCAACCTGTATATCCTCCACATGGTCAATGGCTTGGTTGTGTCTCCTCTGTCCTCAGGTGGCTGCTTGGATTCGTGGTGAGATTGCAGTTAAGACTAGTTGTGCGTCTTTTGTTGCTGATTTGGCTGCTGTTACTGTCTTCTGTATGTTGGAGATGTCATTGACACATCCTAGCATCTCGTTGATGGACACTCCTTTCCTGTGTTTGGTGATCATCTGGGTGATGGATGACGTGACTTCATCCATGGTGATGTCTTGAGTGATGGAGTTATGGGCTTGGGGTTCCTCCGTGTTGAGGAGGGAGGCAACTGATTGGCAGTTTTCAGTAGGAGACATGGTTCAAAGAGTGCAGTTGATGATGGGTTTTGGCGATTTCTGCCCCTCTTTTATAGGTTTTCCTTGCTCTGCAAGGGACTTCTTGTATGTCTCCAGTATTTCTTGTGCATTTCCTAACAAGGATGTGGGTATCCATGAGTCATGTTTATCTCCATACCCCTTCCAGTGCACTAGGTACTGTGTTCCTCTGCCCTTTCTGTGTTCTCCTCGGATTTCTTCTACCTTGTACTCTTCTTCTTCTCCAACTAGTACCAGTGGCGGTGGTGTTGGCGTCTCTTGCCCCATGTAGTTTGGTGTCTGGTGTGGCGTTAACAGCAATTCGTTAAACACGTTGTGTATGATCCAGTCTTCTGGAAGCTTTAGATGGTATGCTGATACTCCTATTTGCTTGGTGATTTGGAATGGTCTGTATTGTTGGTTGTTCAGCTTCTCCATGGGTCTGTTGGTCTTGATGTTCATTCCTTTGAGCCATACCCATTGTCCTATTGATAGTTTGTGTTGCTTTCCTCATCTCCCATCATGGTTACTGTTATGGTTCACCTAGAGGGCACCACGAGGATGGCCGCTAGGCTAGTCAACACTGAAGGATCACTTCAACGATCACCTTCGGCTGACAACACTGGTTGTCCTGGAGTACTGAACAGAGACTGATATCTTCTGCTGTTGACAGACAGAAGAACGCTAAGTTCACTCGAGAGAATACAACAACAAGTTATATTCGAGAGAGAGAGAGAGAGAGAGGACAAGAGTAAAGAGGGAGATAAACGAAAGGTTGAAGCTGAAGCTTCAACTACAGAATAGTCCTTTATTTATACATTTCGAGATACTTCTGCTTTACTATTTCGTCCATTGCTCACTAAGATGAAACACTACTAACGGGATCGGAAGGGACGTCGGAACGAGATGGCGTTCCGGGAATGGAAGCTCGCTGCGAAATGGAAGATGACGGATCTACGGAATCCGTACTATCGGAGTTCTCTTGATCCGAAGGTGATGATGTTGTGGAGAAGTGGCTGATAGAGAGATCGACTGTTGACAAAGCAGCATTAGCGCCAGTCATGCTCTCGTCACATGTCACATCACGTGACAGCATAAGCGCCGTCACGGGCGCTCGGATCATCGGATCACTGATCTTGTCATACGTTGACAAATGATCGTGTCCACGAGGCTACGCGTCCATACGCGACATGCTTCCATTATGCTTTCTCTATTCTTAGACTGTAATAGAAAAGCTGACTCTTCTCTCCTCGTTGTAACAATGAGTCGTAGTACCCTGAGTCGGCAAGTATGACTACGTATGATACCCTTTGCCTCTCCTGTATGGTATTTAAGGACTCTAGAATAGTCCTATTATGATAACTTTCTCTGCTCCTTTACTCGCTCTCACCAAGCTCAAACCACTCTAAGTTTCAAGCTAACCACCGTCTCATATAGCAAGGCAAGTGTTTTACCTATCGTACACTACTCTGCGTGCTCGTCGTACGCTTTGCTTTCAACTGGTTATGGGCCCCGGTCAGCCTGTACGATATGCAAACCCGCATGTGCGCGTCCAGCCTTTGGCTCACGTCGCACTGCGATCTCCGCACGTCGAGGGTATACCGAATAGCCTTGTTGACACGGTGATGATCGTCCTTCGGGCTCGGATCAAACAAGTTCACCTGTCCCAAATTCGCTTACCCTTGGTCGTACGATACCGGCGGTTCATAGCTCGTTGAAAGCGTTCACCCGCTCACAACCTGACGCTTACGAACCTTGCTTTATGCAGATCACAATGGCCGCAACTGTCATCGCCAACCTCCCTACTCTCAACGGCGCCATCGACTACGACGAGTGGCAATACGACGTCGGAGGCTACCTCGACCGCTACACCATGACCTGCCCCAACTTGGGAATGGTCACCCTTGGAGCTGTGATGCGCGGAACCATTACGCGCCACCCCGATCCCACTCCCGCCATTCCGGCTGTCGGCGCAAATGCCGCAGTCCCTGCTGGCCCCGCGCTTACACCAGCGCAGAGAGCCATGCAAAATGAATGGGACATGGTAGATCGGAACGCCATTTCGGCGATCACACAACAGCTCGGGAAGGAGATAAGGAGACACTCCTTTGACACGAGTCGAGAACTCTGGGAAAGTCTCAGAGCCCGCTTCGGTGGCTTCACAGTCACCAATGTCTTCCAAAACATCGCCTGGTTACAAGACTTCCAGTTCTCCGGTACGACTGATCCCACTACGGAGATCGCCGCCTGGGTGAACAAGATAAACGCGCTACGCGCGAATAGTCTTGATATAGACGAACCAGTCCAGGTGTGCTGGCTCATCCAGCGGATCCCACCAGCATGGGATCATGTTAAGCAGCGGCTCACATTCGAGTATTCCCAAAACGTCTCCGCCCTATCAGTGGGCATCGTCGCCGTCGCCGTCCGTCAGGCATTTGACAACGCGCAACAAGCGCACGCCAATGCCGCCCGCTTCTCAGGGGTCCGTAATCACGGGCAAAACCCCAACTGGAACCGCCAACGTGGCAGTAATAACAATAATTCTGGAAGCGGCCGCCAACAGCAACAAGGGCAGCCGCGTTCGCAGCAGCAGGGGAACAACAATCCGCGCCCTCCGGCGCAACCCCAGCAGCAGCAGAACCAGCAGCCGCCGCCCCAGAATAACCAGTCTGGTCAAAACGAAGACCAGAAGAAGCGTGGCCGCCGCGGAGGCCGAAAGAAGAAGGCTGCGATTGCTGCAGCAGCAGCAACCGGCTCGGGCGCACCCGCTGTCACCAGCGGTAGTGCCGACCCTTTTGTCCAGCCGGGACATAGTTCGATCGCCCCTGTTGCGAATGCCGCAACAGTCTCTTCTTCGGCTTTCGCCATGATTGCCGAAACGTCCGCTCCCCCCTCCACTCGTACCCTTCTCGCTCGAATGAGCGAGGCCGAATCCTCTCCGGCCGCGTTTGCCGCGACCGACTCTGCATGGGAGATGCCGCCTGAAGGGCATCTGCGAGGAAAAACGGCCTATCAGCAGGCCAAGCGTCGCGCTGTAAAGCGCTATGCGAAGAGGATGGGACAGAGGCTCGAGAGAGATACCTCGCCTCCCCAAGATGGGTTTGACACCGCCTTCTGGCAGTCAACGTCCCCTTGTCCTCCGTCGCCCCTCATCACTCCAATGGAGTTGGATGACGACGCCGTCTCGCTGGGTACTCCTTACGGGAGCGACTCTTATTCGTACGTATCACCCATTTCTATCTCAGGAAATTCATCTAACATATGTTCTCAGTCTGGGGCGCCGCACGCCCTCTCCTCCTCCCATGTGCGACTAGGGCGCCAGGCGGTGATGTCGGAGATAATGGACTTTGTAAAGAACTATGTAGATTATGAACAATGTACTGCTCCGCTGGCCTTGATGGCCGAACATGAATCTGTTCCCCCCGCGTCGAGTTCAGACCCTGAGAGTGTGAAATGTGAGATTGCACCGTGCACTGACTGCACTGCAATGGAAGCGTCCTATGGAAACGGGACGGATGCTCTATGGCTGTTGGATTCTGGTGCCTCACGGCACTTCACGCCATATTTAGACGACTTTACACAACTAGACCAATCGGTCGAATACGGATTTGTAACAACTGCATCCGAAAGACTCCCCATTAAGGGTCGAGGTACTGTCGTCGTGCAGCATCATGTGAATGGGAAAAAGAAGATAAGCCGTATCTGGCCGGTCTACTACGTTCCCAAGTTTGTATCACGGCTCCTTTCGCTCGGCACATTCTTAGCCGAAGGCTTGAAAGTTGAAGCCACACAAAGAAGGACGACCCTCTTTACGCCCCGAGGCAATGGTTACATGGAAGCTGTTCCCCGCCAACTTGGTGGGACTATCCATTATGTACATACGCGTGTAATGAATAACCGCGCATATGGAATGTCTGTAACCCTAGATGCTTCGACATACAATCTCTGGCACCGTCGACTCGGACACCCGTCTCATGACGTCCTCCAAAAAGTCCGAGAACATACCCATGGCGTTGCACCTTTTACTCCCAGGGGTACCAATGTTTGTGAGGGGTGCGCTCTTGGCAAGCAGCACCAAAAACGTTTTCCGCCTGTCAAATCGACCGCGAAACGTTATCTTGAGGTCGTACACTCAGATCTCATGGAGTTTCCCACCCTTTCGTACCACAAGTACAAGTGGGTGATAACCTTCGTTGATGAATATACCGGCCATGCGATTGTAGCATTCCTCCGCCACAAATCGGAAGCATTAATTGCTTTTGCGAACTTCGCGGCAACCGCGGAGAACGCATATGGCAAGGTTAAACGCCTTCACACCGATAACGGAGGCGAATATTCATCCGAAGCGTTCAAGAAATTCCTCTCACAACAAGGTATCGAGCATACGACGTCTGCTCCCCATATTCACCAGCAGAATGGTCGTGCGGAGCGGTTTAACCGCACTATACGCGAAAAGAGCGAAGCGATGCGTCTACACGCAAACTTCCCGGAATCTTACTGGGAATTCGCCGTTCAAACCGCGGTATATCTTTACAACCGCACACCAATGCGCCGATTAAATTGGCAGACGCCCCAGGAAGTCAGGACCGGCATTAAGCCGGATCTGCAACGACTAAAAGTATTTGGCTGTGGTGCCTTCGTGTTTATTCCACCCGAGAAGCGAAAGTCCAAACTTAGCCCGCACTCGGAACCGATGCTTTTCATTGGTTACAGTGGAACCGCTAATTATAAATTTATGCGGCACACGGAGGGTAATGTGATCTTCGAATCACCCACTGCCATTTTCGACGAGGATTGGTTCCCTAAGAAGCCAGTAGATGCGACCCGCCGTAAAGAGGCGATAGAGCGTGGCAGTATTCCACGTCTTCCTCCGTCATTACGCAATGATGACGGAAATAGTTCCAACAACGACCCTCCCCCACCACCGGAATTCCCTGCTACTGGTGCAGTGCCGTCGAACATCCCTGTTCCGCCTGTGCCTCAGCCCCCAGCACATCCTAATGCTCCTCCGCCACCGGCGCGCGAACCTTCTCCGCCTGCGCCGGGATCACCTCGGAGATCTCCACCAAGAGATCCCCCTCCTGCTCCTCAGCCTCCGTTGAACGACCGGCCTGGCCCGGATCGTGTGCCGGACCCTCGGCCCCAGGAACCACGCAGATCCACGCGTGTTTCGCAACCACCATTGCGCCCTGGCAACGTGTACGGCGAGAGAAGAATCCCGTCTCACATCATCCGCGACTACGGACGCGAAGGTGAATGGGTTCCTCCACAAGAGCGACTCGTGCGCCACCGTGCTTTCCAATGGCATGGTGCACGTCCACCTGCTCAAGACCTTGCGCCAGAACAAATCGCGGAAAGACGCGCACATATGTTCAGGCAGCATATCGAGCAAGGGTTCTTACCCGTCTTTCCAGATGAGGAACCGGCTAATGCCGAAGAACCCATGGACGAAGACGCCCTGATCGCTAAACTAGTGGAAGAAGGGGGGCAAGATTTGATCGACTTCCTTTGTGCGAAGTCAGCGGAAGTGATAGAAAAGACCGGGATTCCGAAACAACATCGCGATCTGAAGCATTTACCTGCTCAGGAGCGCGCAAAATGGGAAAGCGCTGAAGGTGATGAGATTAAAGCGCTAAAAGATCGACAAGTATACGAATTAGTTGATCTTCCCAAGGGGAGACGAGCGATTAAAAATCGCTGGGTCTACACGCCTAAGTCAGACGGACGATACCGTGCTCGACTAGTGGCTAAAGGTTTCTCCCAGATAGAGGGAATAGACTTCGACGAGCTATTCTCTCCTGTAGTCCGGTACGAAAGTACACGCCTTCTCCTCGGCCTTGCGGCCTTAGAGGATTGGGAAATAGAAGGCGTTGATGTAAAAACCGCCTACTTATACGGACATCTGGAGGAAGAAATCTATATGGAACAGCCAGAAGGACACGTCATGCCTGGCCAAGAGAAGAAAGTGTGGAGATTACGCCGAGCGTTGTACGGCCTTAAGCAAGCCGGCTTATCCTGGTGGCGCGAAGTATCCGCGTCTATGACCAAACTAGGATTTAAGCGATGCAAATCCGACGCCGGTGTGTATATATACCGCGACAGTAAGACTGGCAAACTTGTCATTGCTATAGTCTATGTCGACGATGTGCTATTTATGGGAAATGATCCTGCCCTTCTGAAAAAGAAGAAAGAGGAATTCAAGAAGCGATGGGATTGCAGGGACACATCTGGAAATGAGTTCCTTGGCATGTGCATCCGTCGTGATCGAAAGAACCGGAAGATCTACCTAGATCAGCGAGACTATCTACAAAAAGTCTTGGAGAAGTTTGAGATGACAGCGTCTAAACCCGCTTCTACTCCACTCCCTGACGGCTACCAAGCCCTCGCAAACACGGAACCGGTTAATCCAACGATCCGACTCCGCTTCCAACAGGTGATCGGCTCCCTCATGTATATCATGATCGGAACACGACCCGACATCAGTTACGCCGTGACGCAACTATCGCGACACGCCCACAACCCAACTCAGGAGCACCTGAATCGAGCTTATCAAGTTCTTCGGTACCTGAATGCGACCCGACTCTATCGGATCACGCTAGATGGGGGAAAGGGTGAAGGAATCATATCCTTCAGCGACTCTGATTGGGCAGCTGACCCTAACACAAGACGGTCATCTACCGGGTATTTTGTCTCGATCGCTTCTTCAGCGGTCACGTGGACTACCCGTGCGCAGAAGACAGTCGCGTTGTCCTCAACAGAGGCCGAGTATATGGCGCTTTCCGATGCAAGCCGCCAAGTAGTATGGATCAAGCAACTTATGGAGGAGCTTGGATTCATCCTGCCTTCCCTTCCACTGTGCGGTGACAATATGGGGTCACTATTCCTCGCACAGAACGAATCAGTGGAAAAGCGGTCGAAACATATCGACATTCGCTATCACTATATCAGGGAGGTAGTCATGGAGAGAAAGGTCGCCTTGGAGAAAATCCTTGGTACACAAAATCCTGCAGACCTTCTTACCAAAAATCTCGGCGCGGTTAAATTCAAATATTTCCGCGACAACTTCTACGGGCTCGAATTTGTCGAGACCAAACAGCGCTGAAGGAGCGCTATACAAATACCTAAACGCTCAGTCCACGCGGCTAATCGCAGATGCGACTTCGAGCATAGGGGAGTGTTGACAAAGCAGCATTAGCGCCAGTCATGCTCTCGTCACATGTCACATCACGTGACAGCATAAGCG
>QFDT01003181.1:0-12429 GCA_003315915.1 Macrolepiota dolichaula | reverse complement strand
CCCCCATATCACAACACCAGCCAACCTCCGGTGGTTGTTACAGAAACGAAAACTACTCGCACTGAAGTGGTCACGACGACGACTGAAACAACCACACGCTTTCTGTCCTTTCCAGGATGGAGGAAGCGTAGCAATGTAACTTGTCCCAGTCCACGAACTGCTCGTCATTTCGAAAAGATTGATGAAGCTGGAAGCTATACGATGAGTTCAACAATGCCATACCGCGAAAAAGCCCTCCCACCCACGCCCCCAGAGTTTCCGGTCCCCGAGCTCCTTTCTCCCAATGTGCTTGACCGCACACTCAATAATCATGATAACATCCCCCATTTCGCGAGTGCTTCCAGCCGTGCTTCGTCTGGGCTTGGGCCTATGCATAATACGCCGCGGGTATCGACTCCATATTCCGTGAACGAAGTTAATACAGTTGCCTTCGTTTCTTCTACCCCTTCTCAGAACAGTGCGGGGTCCGTCCCAAACCTCAGGCGATCCAGAAGTTATCAAAGGATGGATGGGATGCCAGCCACTGCTTCCCCAAATGATGAACTACATCATGAGGCAGCCCAACGACATCGTGTGGTATCACTTGGACCTGCCTTGTTTCTTGGTCTTAATGGAACCGAGACAAAAGGAAAAGACAAATGCATGGACTCTTCAAAGTCTTTGTCCAAGAAATCCTCGTTCTGGAGCCGGAGAAAGCCTCAAGACGCTGATGTGCAAGCTCGTCCGGCCACCACCCACGGTGATAATTCTCAACGACAACCAGTCGTACAGGTTAATCTCTCTGATCCCCCATCTGATTCTTCCTTGTTCCCACTGCCCTCTCCTCGTCGTCGGAAACTCCAAGCACGTGATCCACTGTCCCGTTCATTCTCTGAGCGCCCCCAATCCTATTACCCCACCATCGGCCCCGAAATATCTCCCCCAATTACAGATCGCCCCAAATCCACATCACGTCCGTTAACGGCAGATGGCCCAACCAACAGTCGTACCTTATCTCCCACCAGAACAACAGCTGTCAGCTTTTCGGAAGCACCAATTGGTGAAAGAATACCCTTTCCAAGAGTCCGCTCGCAAACAAACCCACCACTGTTGCATCGCCTATCATTAAATGTATTTTCATCTTCGACATTCCTTTCTGCTTCTCCGACGTCTTCTCCTAGTTCCCCACTCCTCAGCGCAGCTTCTGACCCACATGGTTTCCGCGATCGACCCAATCCCGTCATCATTCCACGGCCCTTAGAGAACGAAGAGTCTCCTGATGACTATGTTCGTCGACTAATGGAGGCTGTGGGCAAAATTGAGGTTGTTGGCATCTTAGCATCCAGGCAGGTGCCTTCGTTTGATACGTGTAGCGTCTTCTCACTCATTCTCCACAGCGTTGAGCCATTCTACGCGAAGGCTCTTAACTTTTTCATCGGGCGTTTTGACTTGGCCGGGGATCCTCTGGATATTGCCCTGCGAAAACTCCTTCTTGAAATCGGATTACCCAAGGAGACTCAGCAGATTGATCGTGTGATGGAAGCGTTCGCCAAACGGTATATCCAGTGTAACCCAAACCTTTATGTATCAGAAGGTGTGCTAGATTGGATTCACTGCTTGGAGAATATTGACAGTTGTTTCAATAGACCATCCATATATCCTAGCCTTCAGTTTAATTATGCTTCATACGGATGCTTTCAACAAATCAAACAAGCACAAGATGACCAAACCGGACTACATCAGGAACACGAGTTTACCAGGGGTTGCTCCCGAGATTTTAGAGGTTAGTTTTTTTTCCTGGTGACCAAACAGTTGACGCAAATTTTGGCAGTATTTTTTTGATAATATCATTTTTGCGCCATTCATATTTATCGAGGACCCATTGGATTCTAATGGCCAACGAGGTCCCTCCGCAGAATTCAATCGTCGTTCTACAACATTGCGAGATGTACCTCTCGTAAACCCCAACCATCCGTCGACTGGATCGACACTGGCCATCAAAACTAACAAAATAGACCCATACTATATGATCATCAATGTGAGTTATAGTCTATCCACCACTTTTCGAAGCCTCATGGTTCCCCAGGACCTCCTTAATCCCCTACGGATCGACGTCGAAAGCTATATACCCCTAAGAGATCCATTCAGTTACGAAGGGACTGCTGGAAAATGGGACGAAGGAGAACTCTTACTTGCTTTCGCCAATGCCCATGTTGTTGGAGTTGGAGCTGGTATTACCCGCCCTACAGCCTTCTTTGGTATTGCTGCTGGCGGTTCATCAAGTCCTATCGTGCCGACCACCTCAGGCCCGAGTGACACCAACCACGAAGATCTTTCAACGTTGAGAGTGACGAAAGTTGGACTCATGCACCGCAAAGATGATCTTTTGGGTGGTGGAAAAAAACCCATGAACCGGAAATGGAAGACTTGGTGTGTGGTTCTCACTGGGTCCCAGCTGCTATTTTCTCGTGACCCGACCTGGATGAATGCTCTGCTGAACCGGGTTGAAACAAACACTGGGCACGATATCTTGCCCCAATCAGCGGTACTGAGAGTAGACGAGTTATTTTCCGTCAAAAATGCGATTGCCGTTTATGACAGATCATACACCAAGGTGGGACCTCCCGTCACCTAGATGTTCATAATACTGAACTAGTAGAATTTTAGCATCGGTTCGCGTTTCGCCTAGTCCTTTCCGATGGCCGCCATCTCCTTTTCAGAACATCTACAGAAAATGATATGAACCAATGGATTTCGCGAATCAATTATGCAAGTGCATTCAAGTCGGCAGGAGTTCGCATGCGATTATTGGGAATGTCCGGAAAGAACATGCATCTTACTGGCGTTGCCGCTGCTACCTCGCACCTACACGACCTTCAAAACCAAATCCACTTGCCACCGAGGAACTCGGCTAGATGGGACGACAATGCCCCTCAGGACCTCCTCGATATGCTCTCTGGTGACGAGTCTGTGAGCAAGCGACCACATTTCCAGAGGAAGGTGACACTTCGGTCCAACCGTGAGGAAGTGGAATTAGAGGCACCCGGTCTGCTCGAAGTCGAGAAGACAGTCGAATTTAAGGACACTTTCGATCAAGTCAAAGCCGATCTCGCAGCCGAAAGTTGGCCACAAGTCATCAATCAAGAGTTCGCGATGCCCCTTACGGTTCCCCTTCCCACGGCACACCAAGGGGATTCAAGTCCTGAGTCTTCTTTGGACGCACTGTGGCAAGCACCTTCGAATAATCATTCCCGACTTCCATCACGATCCCAAATCATCCAAGCTCAAATTGCTGAACTAGACAATAATCTGGCCACGACCGAGAACAATCTCGATACGCACATGCGGTTTTTACGCAACGTTGCTACCCTTACACCATTCCAAAAAAACACTCGGGACCGTCTTGCGGTTGCGATTCAATCACGAGAGCGGCTGGTTATGCAGCTGCGGTTAGATATTGCCCGCATGCGTTGTCATCGAAATGTTCTTCGTGATGATGTGGTTGCGGAGAATCGGATTTGGAAGGAAGTGAAAGACATTGCGTTGCAAGCGGCTAAGGAGACGTTGCACAGTCGATGTAGTCCGGAGATCTCTCAGATGCTGGTGTCAGGACACGAGCCACAGGAGAGTTCACCCTCAATGCCACCATATGTCCAACGGCGCCAAAGACCGGAATCATCAATATGTGACTCGTTCCACACTGCAATCGATTCAGGGCCAGACTGGCCCTCTTCTGAAGACTTGGGATCATCGTTTCTCAGAGCATCAGGGACATTTGACTCACCGAGACCAAGTACTTCTGGATCATTTTCGTCGTATCGGCTTCCTGAAACCGAGCGTGAGGACAAAGAGGAGGGTGAGGTGCAACACGAGAAGTACTATACCGCACAGGAGAACCCAGTGGAAGAAGCGGAAGCCTGGAACAAGACACGGTGTGCCCACCGTGTCTCTCTAGTCAAGGTGCCGTCAAAGCTAGAGTTGCTGCCTGTGGGCAAGCGTCTCACACTCAGCTTGCCGACAACCACAGAACCCGATTGATGTTTTTTTCGCCTCACATTGGGTTACGGACAGTTTCATCTTATTTTTGTCAGGGATCTCGTAGGTTAACCCTAGGTTAATATATTTCTACCATTTGTACTATATGTATCGATGTGGAAACACGACACAATGTGTGAATCGGCCCGCGGGATTCCTGAAAAGGGACCAGTATTTCCTAGAATGGTATGACTTCGGCCGGGTTGCTAAGGAGGACGTGAGCTAAACAGTCGCTTGGCTCATGTCTAGCTGAAGCGCTAGATTTGTATCTGGCTTTGGACTGACCGACGAGGCAGGAGAGTCCGACAGATTAACGTGCGCGCAAAGTTTTGGAGAGGATGGTGGACAGGGCGGCTGTGTGTGAGTGATAGATATATAAGTAGACCGTAGTAACGTACAGAAACAAATGACCCTGTATACCCCTGAACCATACCGTTGGACATATAACGCAACATACCTCCACGGCGGTCTTCCACCCTCCTATCCTCTCTGGTTGCATAAGCACCTAGAGCCACACTACCAGATGTCCTCTACTGGTATGGCCATAGACCCACCAACAGGCCAACCTCGCTCCTTTCGCTTACGGTCCAGTCTCCGCCCTATGAATCCAAGCGCAGTTCCGGTCGAACTCAGCGACAAGCCTCGCCGCCACCTCAGCTTTCGCAAGGCACGCAAGTTGAGCCGGATTTTTACGGATTTTTCCTTCCTCGAGGCTTTCGCTGCACGGAAGAGCATTGACAACTCGAGAGCACAGCAGAGCATGTCACAACTACCAAGGCCTTCTACCGACAATAACCACGAATCCATGACCTCACTCACCAAGCGTTCTATGCAGAACTTGAACGCGAAACTATCCCGACCTACATCCCCTATGTCCCCATCCGTTGCACAGCACGCCAATCCCGAATCATTTCCCATCACTACACCCAAAACATCAATTGAGAAGATACCTCAGATCCCTATCCCATCTACCACGCCAGCTATACTATGTGTTAAACCAGCGATGTCTCCTGAAAACATCCCACTGCCTCCAAGTCGTCCTGGATCATCGCGTGGATCTGTGCTTACGAAGAAACGCAGAAAGAGCCTAGATTTGACACACTTGGACGGATTTGGATCCAAAACACTCGCTGTAACCCGTTCAAAGTCGCTACGCATTCCCCAAAACTCGGATCTGCAACAATTTGTCTCTCCCACATCTTCAGTCCCATGGGTTGACGCGTCGCTCGAAACAAGAGACCCACCTGCCCCGCCGGAAGCTGCACATCATCATTATCTAGAAGTCAAGCGTGCGAGGAAGATGACCCAGGTATGTGCTCCCATGCCTGAGATATTTGGTAACTTGGCTAACGGTGATGGCTGTCTCTAGCTTTTCGGACAAGGGCTCCCACCAGAGCTAATTCGAGTACTTGATGATCGACGGAATGTTGACCATACTCGCCCTCGCGCTAATTCTGGAGCGTCTGCTTCTTCACCCGATTCGGCCCTTTCAACGCCGACACTCGAGGATGGGATCACTCCCTTAGACGAAGAGGAGGAGAACGTGATACCCGAGTCGCCTCTGAAACCATCTCATGCGGAGTTCCAGGAACGGCGGCGGCGTGTTGCCAAGTTGTCACACTTTTTTGGTGTGAATCATGCGGAGATTGCTTCCTCCCTTGTATACACAAAGCCGGATGGATGTGACGATGAACTGAAGGAGTCGCCTGCACCAGCACCTGGAGTTGGCGTAAAACTTGTTAGCCGGAAACGATGGGGTTCGGGGGAGGATATGCGCGATGTCGAGTTAGGCGATGCGATCCACAAACTACGTTCTCTAAAGTCATCTTAGTTTCAACCTACTTCTTCCTGCCTACTTTTATGACGACATGTACTCTACTCGGCTAGCCCGAGTTGTATCATTAAAGGGTAGATCTAATCTAGTAATGTCAGCACACAGGTAATGTGCATAGTTTCGGAACAACATGGTGTGGATAATGAAAAGACACTCGCATGCGTCTGATACATCCTTCCGATTTTTATTTTCGTATTAGCAGGTAAATTGGGTCGCCAAGCACGATACTAGTCATATGGCGAAATGACCCTGTCAGCGACATGAGAAGCCCCCCAAACGAAGCATAGGCCGTGCTTCTCAAGTTGTCAGGCAACACAGCTGCAAAAAAGACACGGGCGACGTACACAATCTCCGTGGTTCCACTGTCAAATTTGTACACCTAGAAGAAATCAAAGATGAATATGACAAACATTCGGGTTTCATCAAGACCCAGATGATACTAACCTTGCCGTACATCACATAGTCATAATCATCTTCTAGGCCATGTCTTCCCTTCCCATCTGGCCTCCACCCGTGACGGTCTTTGTCGCCTTCTTCATCACCCTCGGCCGTTGGTGGCGCACCTTCGCGGTCGAGAGAGGAAGCAAGGGCAAGGGCAAAACTTTGGTCGTTCTGTAGTGAGAACAATTCGATATTGTAGTCAAGGGTCAAGTCCATATCGTAGTTCTTCGAGTGAGCATAAAGACGAGATACTAGAGGAAAGGCAATGTAGACGATGCAGTGGTGCGCAATGAATCCACCACAAACCTCGATCAAATTTCCTGCCCTCCTTATCTATAGCATTAATGGCAAAGATGTCGTCAAAGACGATGTTTGAAGACGCATTTGCCATCCCCGTTCGCCGTTTTTATGAGTGAAGAAGTAGGGCGTGATGGTGGAAAAGATCAAAGAGAGTGACAGAGTATGTTATCGTATCATCCATGTCATGTTCCTCTTCCCTGTGAGTTGCTACCGGCGCACACTCGTACTTCGTCCATTCCTCGTCCGCCACAAATCATCCTTCATCCTCCGTACACCACCAAGAACTGCTCCTCGAGAATGTCCCACCCCTCTTGTATTTGTCTCCGCGAAGGCATGGGATGTTGATTCTGAAAAAGGGCAAGGATTACTTCTCACTGGACCAATCACAAACAATAATGCTATTATTGCAGAATGACCACGCTTTCGTCCATGCTTTCAGAGAATGGGTTTACGTGCTTGCAGACCGACCTTGCATTACCTGACCCACAGACGCGGAGAGACTCGTCGTTGATGATGAAGTGGTTTGAAGACGGTTCGTCCTCTCTCGTGCTTATTCTCCTTATACGTACCCATTATTTTACTCCCAGAATTACGCTCAGCAGTCCGCCTGTGTATGATTCCATTCCCACCTGTTGTCTTTGCCCGCTCTGCTGGGTCTCTGATTGCCCAGACATACATTTCCTCTAATCCCGCATCTGGCCTTGTTCTTACCTCACCTCCTGTGAACAACACAGAATTAGAACATATCCGCGGATCGGACGGATTACCTCTCCTGGCGACCAAACCCACTGAATTCGATTTTGAACCACACTTTCCAATCGCCATCATCGCTAGCCCGGAGCGCATGAAGATTCTCGAAAAGACTAACCGGCTCCTCCTTGAGCCAGAGGTCGACAGACTTACCGTTGACAACTTGGAAGGTCAACAGATCTTCAAAGGTGTCCAAAACTGGCTCGATAAATTAGGAATTTAGCGTTTTCATCCCATTCATAAGTCTGTGTATATAGAATGCATAATTACAGCGGTCGGAATGACAATGGGAGGAGGAACACGAGTGATGATTACAGGAGTACCTGGGATTCAGTCGCCCGGAATTAAATACTAGTCGAAAGCAAGGTGAATAAGTCATGCGAGGAGCAGGGGTTATCAGGAGGCGGAGGAAATGCAAAGAAGTCTATCAGGATGGTGTAGTATCTTCCTCATACTCCTTTTTGACCTGTTCTCGTATTTCTCCAACATTGGCCAGTCCTGGAAGCGGAAATTTCCATGTCGCACGAGCGGCAAGCACGCGACGTACTTGATGTTGGATGAGTTCGTGGAGTTTTGGTACGTTAGCTAGCTTGGCACGACTGCCCATTAATGATGTCGTCGTCAAGTCGAGGATGAAATTAGGAGAAATGCTAAGTGTTAACACTGGCGGTTGTGAATTTGGCGAAGGCGGTATTACGGAAATCTGAAAGCACATGGTTAGCCCCGTTGCGAGGTGACGGCGAAAAATGCATGACAACGTACAGAAGACTTGAATTGAGATAGCGAGATGGTAAGGGATATCGGCAGTCGCGCAAAGGAGGCCATGGGATAATTGAAGAGATAGGATGTCGAAAGGGAAAGGGAAATGGTATCGGTATAGGTTGCATCAAACTCGATTTCCTATCGTATACTCATGAACTCTATCACTTGGGAGTGGCAAGATGGAGCGAACATACCACTTGGCTATCTTTATGTCGGGCGTTGAATAGACGCGGCGCGGAGACGCCTAGATCAACAGAGTGTATCTTGATATCATCCTGAGGGAGCACTTGAGCGGAGATATAGGAAGGGTCTTGAGTCTAAGACTGACCAAGAAGCCCATGGGCCGAACTCTGTTTGCAAACTCCTCAATTTTCTTCCGAGCAACTTCGTCCCCGTCCATATCTTGCAAGCCATCGCGAAGCTTGAGGCGGTATATTTCTACGACCTTTGAACATGTGTTCAATAGTTGTTTTGTTGGACAGTGAGACATATTTACTTGTTTCAACAACAGGTTGAACCATTCCGCAGACTCAGCATCGTGGTCTTGGTCAACAGCTACCCTCTCCTCTTCACGAGCGGCGTCCAGCTTGCGCTTTCTGACGAGCACATCGTTGTCAACTCTTGGGTGATATGACGAAGTTTCGAATGGATATTGTGTAGAGTCCAGAAATAAATAGCGGAGTATGAGGCCAATGAGGATGAGGATGGAGAGCTGACCGAGGACGAGACCCTGAGTAAAAGTTGGCTGGAACGTGAAGAGGTAGTTGTTGGACATGGCCGACGACGAGCATGCGGAGATACGCTAGAAGAAATCAATCGTGCATCGGAATGTCAATGATGCAGAAATCACATTCCCGACATAGCAAGGCAAGCCATCGCAAATCTGTCACATCACGTGGACAAGTTATTCCTATGTCACATAATTATCTCTCCTCCATGACCGCCACCGCCTTCGTCTCCTGGCCATCTGCGCCGCTCACTCTGCGCCTGGTTCTTGACGCCCTCGATAAGCTTGAAGAAAAGCCAGAAATTACTAATGCTCTTGATGACAAAAATTGTAACCGTCTGATTCAGTGGTCTACCTACGACGACATCAATCACGAACTCACCAATCTTCGCCGGGAATCTGTTTTGGCTTCCAGTTATACTTTCCGAAAGGCCCTCATTCGGAAGCACTATCTTGCTCACTCTATACACACGTACCTCACCAAAAATCCGACATCCATCCTCCGAGTAGCTGCTCCCAAGACCTACGACCTGGACCTCGCCTTTGCGGATGAACTTGATGAAAAATGGGCAGATGAGTTGTACGACCTCAGCGACACCCTAGATAATGACCCAGAGAAGTGGTGGGTCTTGAAACCGTTCGTTGAAACCACTTATGGTCCCTCTATCTCTTGAACTGAAAACACATCTAGCGGCATGGCCGATCGCGGTATGGGAATCCGGCTTTTTAACACGAAAGAAGCTCTTCACCAAATATTTGAGGAATTCGAGCTCTCTGATTCCGAAGATGACGAAGATGGGTCAGATCCCACTGATCCCAGTGTTTCCAAGACTGCTGTAATAACGTCCCAGCTTCGCCATTTCGTTGTTCAGGTGGAAATCAGTTTGTTCTAGCCCACTTGCATGTCCTCATTTCGTGTCCCTTTTCTTAGGAATATATCCTATCGCCATTGCTTTTTGATCTGCGTGAATCGTCGCCCGGTAGCTGCCCTCGTCCCAACATTCCCCAGCTTCAGGGATACAAAGTCAGCTTACTTAACTTTTTCTGACTCGATTGTTCCTAAGATTGAAACCCCAGTTTCACCTGAGAGCATATTGCGTTGCATCTGGGGCTTTGCAACTTTATCTCTATGATCGCGTCTTAGCCTTGTTTTGTTCGGTCCCCTACTCGCGGCCAATAAGCGGCCAGGAAGGTGGAGAAGAGTTGTATCCGACAGATCTCCGAGCCCACCTCACAAATACATCGCTGCAGGCAAGTCGAGGCGAAGAAGGCGTGAGGCTATTCGACGAACTCATTGGAAGTCACATCCTTGACGGGAAGCACACCGATCCCGTCGGGATTTTCAACGAACGTGACAGACAGAGCATTCTGCAGCAAATGACACAAGTTCTTGCAGAAACATTCCGGGCCGCTTTACAAATACCCGTTCATTTTCAGGTGATTCAGATTTTGACTCTTCACTTTTTGTTGGCTGATATTCTTCAGCCCCTCGAGAATGCGTTTGAGCTATATGGAGTGGATTTCCTCGTAGAACATCTATCCTCGGGGGATTCACCCTTCCAAGTTAAAATCCTGGAAGTCAATGCAGAGCCAGCAATTGAGCTCACTGGGCCGCGATTGACATGGATTCTTGAGGATTTATTCGTCTCCATTGCAAGTGTCTGTGTCAATCCTTTCTCTAAAGGACAATCTATATCGGAGATATATGGGTCGTGGGAGGTTGGGCAGACTAAAGAACATTTTATTAAGTGTCTAGGCGAAGCTGTTCGAGGCGCAGGAGTATCTCCGTCCTAATTATACTCTTGCAATTTAAGACACGTGACCATGACATGGTCACTCGTTTGAAGCAGGGAGATATACCTAAGCTACTTTCCACCATGCCGACGGAACTCAACAGCCAGGGTTCATCCACTCCTTCACGGAAACGGTCTAAATGGGATGAAGATGACGACGCTGGGGACCTCAGTGCTTCCACTCAGATTCATTTTCCAAAAAAGCGCCCTAAACACAAACCACCTCGCCCGCATTCAGGGCGAGAATCTCTATCTCCTCCTCCTTCCCCTCGTCCACCCCCTCGCTCCAGTCATAGCGTCTATGTACCTCCCCGTACCCGCCACCCCGCAATACAGTCCTCCCGTTCAGTCTATTGCTATGAACGATTGAACCAGATTGAAGAAGGCTCGTATGGTGTAGTGTTCCGTGCAAGGGACAAACAGACTGGCGACATCGTTGCTTTGAAGAAGCTCAAACTAGATGAGGAGAAGAACGGATTTCCAATCACAGCCTTGCGCGAGGTCTACGCACTCATGAGCTGCCGCCATGAAAACGTCGTGGGAATTAGAGAAGTGGTTGTTGGTGACACTTTGACCCAGTGCGTGTCGAACTTTTCCTTGGTTAGGCGCAATTGTAATCACCTGTTTTTTTTTTTCAATATATTCTGCTTCTCCTGCGAATTGCATGCGTATTTGGTAAAAATCGTATAAACGACGCTTTCTATACCAAGGGTGTTTGTGGTGATGGATTTCATTGAGCACGACCTCAAGACGTTGCTCACCAATATGCCCTCACCATTTTTGCAATCTGAAGTCAAGACCCTAATGTTGCAGTTATTGTCAGCTGTCCACCACTGCCATTCCAATTGGATATTGCATAGAGACCTTAAGACCAGTAATCTTCTCATGAACAATCGCGGAACGATCAAGGTTGCGGATTTCGGTCTGGCTCGAAGATATGGTGACCCAGTAGGTGTGGGTGGAATGACACAGCTTGTGGTGACTCTGTGGTATCGGTCAGACCCCCATTCAAGTTCCTTTTGGTTTCTTGGCTGAATCGAATTTCAACAGCGCTCCCGAGATCTTACTAGGAGCTAAAACATACTCGACTGCCATTGATATGTGGTCTGTTGGCTGCATTTTTGCAGAGCTCCTTCTCAATGAACCCCTCTTCCAAGCCAAAGGCGAACTTGAGCTCCTCTCTATGATCTTTAAACTCCTCGGCCCACCCACCAAGAATTCTTGGCCGGACTACTTCATCCTTCCCAATGCTAAGACTATCACACTTCCATCACCTCAGCCCCCCGCACTCCGAGCTAAATTTCCTCATCTATCTGCGGCTGGGATGGATCTAATGGCACTGCTTTTGACATATGACCCGGAGAAAAGGATCACAGCAGAGGAGGCGCTACAACATCCGTATTTCTCGTCAGTCAACCAACCTTTTTCAACCTCCCTTCGAATTTTGTTGGTATGATTGCTGATACCTGGCTCTACAATCGTTTCAGCGAATCGCCTTTGCCTAAACATCCCGACCTCTTCGGGTCTTTCCCTTCCGCTGCTGCTGGTGAAAAGTACGTATTGATGTTGAAAAAGAGTGCATTCGTCGTGCTCATCGCCCCTTTAGGAGACGTAAAGCATTTGACAGTCCCTCGGCTCCTGTTCGGGCGGCGGATTATAAGCTACTCACAGAGTACGATATCCCGTAATTGGTCATAGCTAGTGCGTCCTTATACCAGGACCTTGTGAAACTACAGTACAACATGGGTATATGCGCTATAATGAGACAGGACATGTGTAGATATGTAAGAGCAAGATTAAGAAACGGG
>QFDT01003179.1:0-10069 GCA_003315915.1 Macrolepiota dolichaula | reverse complement strand
AGGATTGTAACTACGCCCCTCGGCAGGGGATTGTCTACTGTGTGAAATAGTGATACTGAGTTGTTCTGTGGAGCTATTTTATGGATATTGAGGGTCTGCAGGTTGATTTAGGCGACTGTGTTTGATGGTAGCGTACGAAATATCATGGGTCTAACCTATGGGAGGAAACAATAAGTATAATAGGACATAGGAAAGAGGAGATGCATAAGGGTAATGGGTAGTGCAGTAACGTTGAGTGTGTGTATAGGGATCGTCATGTGCGGCCCCCGATTTGGGTCGTGGTCAGCTTAGTCTTCATGGTCTTCCCCCCGGAAGGCCTCTAGAGGTGTGTCACCTAACGTTGGTGTTGTTTTCGTTGGTGGGCCTTTACCGGACTTGGTAAACGCACCCGATTTTTCGAGGAAATTGGCAAGGGCCATTATGCCATCTTTTGTGCCCAGGATGTCTGGCATGTAGAGGGTGCTGGAGAAGTCCCGGAGGATTTGTCGGTGTGTTTCGTATCTGGGGCAGGAGCGCAGGATATGCTCCCGGGTTTGGAGGTGTTCCCCGCAGGGGCATGCAAAGGGTTCGGATGGGATATGGGACTTGTAGAATTCACCGTAGAATCCATGTCCGGTGCGGCACTGTGTGACCCGTCCAAAAAGTTCCCTTTTCTTCTCGAGCTCTTTGAAGTGGGTGGATGGTTGGAGGGAGGGTGGGATGCGGTTGGCTGTGGTGTACCTCCCGGTTTGTGGTTGGTTTTTCCAAGCCCTGGTCCAGCGTTGGAGTACATGTTCTGTAGCTCGTCTGCGTGCCCATGTGGTGGTGGGGTCTGTCTCTCCTTGAAGTAACGTGGCATCTTTTGCCAGTTTGTCTGCTCGCTCGTTTCCTCTGATTTTGGTGTGTCCTGGGCACCATGCTAGGGAGATGTGGTGTGTTTCTGCTGCATCTAGCCATCGTAGGGCATTTTGGTAGAATGCGTATGCAATCAATTGGCCTTGGGAGGGTTTTGGGTCGGCTACTGCTGTGAGGGCAGATACGTTGTCGGCAAACATGTAGATGTGACATATTTCTGGGTGGTTCTGGGCAAATGTGACTGCGTTGTTCAGACCGACTGTTAGGCCTATGAGTTCTGCATCATAGACCTCTGCTGATCCTCCCATCCCTATTCTCCGGGTGAAGACCTCTCTGCCATGATGGTATCCAACGGCTGATGCTCCGGTTCTGCGGAACCGCTTTCTAAACGACATTTGTGATCCATCAGAATAGACTAGTAGTGTGTTGGCCTGGAGTCTCAGCTTCTGTGTGAGGGTGTTGTGATCCTTGACAACCTTCTCCTTGTCTTGGGTGTCTGTGTTGACTGACATACGGTGGTTGTAGTCTCCTGCTGTCTTGCGCCATGGTGGGAGGAGGAATGGGAAGATCCGTTTGTAGGTGGGAGATGTGTATTCGGCTAGTTTGGCAAGTTGGGTTTTCTTGCCTGTTCGGGACGGCTTGTCCACAAGGGGGGGTTTGATTAGGGGGGGCTGACCACTTCTCCAAGTGTCTGGTAGACGCTGTATGACGGGGTTGTTAGTACTTAGTTTGTTAAATCTAATTGCAGTCTTTTTGTTTAGGGAGTCTAGATATAGGCCGAGGGGGGGGATGGAAGATTCTATCTCTAGTGCGTGAATAGGAGTAGTCTTAAAGGCAGCGCATATCAGACGTAGGGCTCTGTTCTGGACTTTGTTCAGTATTTTAATGTGTGCCTGTTTCCCTGTCCACCAGACTGCGCTTGCGTATGTGATAATTGGGAGGATGCATGATCGGTAGAGGTGGCGGAGGTGTTTGTGTGAGAGGCCGCGTAGGGTGTTTGCCAGCATCGATATGCAGTTAACGGCCGTTTCGGCTTTGGCTGCCATCTTCGCAACATGGGTGTTGAAGAGGAGTTTCCTGTCAAAGTATACTCCTAGCCATCGCACTGATGAGCTTGTCAACACCTTGGACATAGTGCCGTCTCGCTCTGTCAGATCGATGTGAGGGGAAGTTTTGTCTCTGGGTCTGCGTGAGTAGTGCATTAGTTCGCGTTTTTCACGGTCAGGGGAGAGGCCAGCACTGAGCAGCCATTGGTCAACCCTCTGGTACGCTTTGGCTAGGATGAAGTTGTTGGTGTCGAGGGATAGGGATGATACTGTGATTTTTCCGTCATCAACGTACATGATGATGGATGCCTTGGTGTGCCGGTTGCCCTTAAGGTTGTCTGGGATGTCAGTCTCTGGTCCTTCGTTCTCGAACATGTCGAGTAGTCCAGCTGAGTAGAAAGCTGCTAGGATGGGTGAGGTTGGGGAGCCTTGTGGGATACCGTTTTTCACTGCCTTCATTTCTCCTCTAACGCCATCCAGGCAGATGGCTACTTCTCTGTGCGAGAGGAAGCTTTCTGTCCATTGGATAAGCTCCAAGGGGATGCGTCGTTTCTTCAACTCGTTTAGGAGACGTTCATGGTTGACGAAGTTGAAGTATCCTTTAATGTCGAATGTGAGTGCAGATGTAACCAGACCCTGGTTCCATGCGTTCTGGACGTCATGTACGAAGGTGAGGACAGCATCAGTGGTTGATGCGTTGGATATTCCTCCGAATTGCGCTCCAGAGATCAGGTTATGTCTCCCTGCGAGGAAGGTGAGGCGGCGTGCCACCACCTTTTCCAACAATTTCCCCATGCATTCGAGGAGGGTGATTAGGCGGTATGCTCTCGGTTGAGAGTAGTCTGCCTTGTTGGGTTTTTGCAGCGCTACTGCTACTGCTCGTCTCCACTGTAGTGGGTGGTAGCCTTGTTTTAGGCACCGTCTCATGAGCATGGATATCTCGTTGCCAACTTGTGGCCACGCCCATTTCAACATAGCATAATTTATCTGGCTTGCGCCAGCCGCCGAGTTTGTGCTCGAGGAGAATAGGGCTTCACGTACCTCCACTTCAGTCACTTCCGCGAATGGGATTTCGTCCGGGTTTCGTGAGTTGAGGTTGGTTGTTTCTGGATTGGGGAGGGGCGGGGGTTCCTGGAAGAGAGTAGATCTCAGTGTTTCGCATTTCTCTGCATGTGTTACCGCAGGGGGTGCATCTGCGCCCCTGTTTAGGGCTGGCATGGGGTAGTTTCGGTGGCCCGTGGTCCACTTCCTGAGTTTCCATATGTCGTCCGTTTCTGCCTCTTCTAGCACTCGGTTTGCCCATGCGCTTTTGGCGTGTCTGACTAGTCTCTTGAAGAAGTTCCTTGATCTTTTGATTTCCAAGATGATGTCTTCGTCTCGTGCCCCATGTTCCTCTACATGTGCTAGTTGGAGGTTGTGCAGGTGGCGTGTGTGGGCTGCTGCTCTTGATAGGTCTTCGTTCCACCACGGTTTAGCTGTTGGGCATGGTCTGCGTCTTTTCGCTGCCTTTTCATTGGTTTCTGTGATGATTTTGGTTAGCGTTGTTGCTGCCTCTTCTAATTCGCTGTTGTTGATTTCCCTGTCGGTGTTCATCAGGTTAGATAGTTCAGTCTCGTAGAGTTCCTTTGCCTCCTTCAAGGCTTTGGACCACTTCTCCTTGACAGTCTCCTTCATGTTGTACCGCATGCCGCAGCTGTTGTCTATTGGGGTGACATCGTTGTACAGTGTCCATCGTATGGCTTGGTGGTCGGAGTCGTAGGCAAATTCTGGGCCTGCTTTCCAGTCGGATGGTATTGCATGTCGGGTGGCTGGTCCGTTCGCAAATGTGAGGTCTATTGTCGATGGTGACCCCCTCGTTGAATGTGGGATGTAGGTTGGGGTATCTGGTGTGTTAGCGAGGATGTACCTGTTCATGGTTAGCCAGTCTACTGTGCGTTCGGTTTCAGCGTCCGTCCCTATATTGTTGCTCATTGCCCAGAGATGGTGGTGCATATTCCAATCTCCAGTTATGACGACGGGGTCACTTGTTGGTAGAGGGATTCTCCTGAGCTGAGCTGATGCTCTTGACTCCCTCCGCGTCTTGTCGTTGTAGAGGTTGATGATCGTTGTAGGGGGTTTCCCTGGTATACTTACGTTCAGGACTTGTAAGTCGCAATCTTGTTGTTGAAAGCAAAGCGTACGACGAGCATGCATGGTAGTGTACGATAGGGAAACACTTGCCTTGCTAGTTAACTTGGGTGGTGAGCTTGAAACTTGGGGTTGCTTGAGCTTTGTGAGAGCGAGTGAGAGAGCAGTAAAAGTTATCATAATTGGCTATCTAAGTAGTCCTTATATACCCGAGAGGGTCCAGGGTAGCCATACTGTGCATACTACGCTGACATCTACATCGACAGTTGAAGACTGGAGAGCTGTCAGCTATTCTATTACATCTAAGAATAACTACATAATGGAAGCGTGCAGGTATTCATTCCGCACAGCCTCGTGTGATCAATGCTTCTATTGTCAACGTATGGCAAGAGCAATCGATCTGGTCTGAGCGCCCGTGACGGCGCTTAAGTTGTCACGTGATGTGACATGTGACGAGAGCATGACTAGCGCTAATGCTGCTTTGTCAACACTCCCCTATGCTCGAAGTCGCATCTGCGAATAGTCGCGTGGACTTGAGCGTCTAGGTATTTATATAGCGCTCCTTCAGCGCTGTTTGGTCTCGACAAATTCGAGCCCGTAGAAGTTGTCGCAGAAATATTTAAATTTAACCGCGCCGAGATTTTTGGTGAGAAGGTCAGCAGGATTCTGCGTACCGAGGATTTTCTCCAAGGCGACCTTTCTTTCCATAACTACCTCCCTGATATAGTGGTAGCGAATGTCAATGTGTTTTGACCGCTTTTCCACAGATTCGTTCTGTGCGAGGAATAGTGACCCCATATTGTCACCGCACAGTGGAAGGGAAGGTAGGATGAATCCAAGCTCCTCCATAAGTTGCTTGATCCATACTACTTGGCGGCTTGCATCTGAAAGCGCCATGTACTCGGCCTCTGTTGAGGACAACGCGACTGTCTTCTGCGCGCGGGTAGTCCACGTGACTGCTGAAGAAGCAATCGAGACAAAATACCCGGTAGATGACCGTCTTGTATTAGGGTCAGCTGCCCAATCAGAGTCGCTGAAGGATATGATTCCTTCACCCTTTCCCCCATCTAGCGTGATCCGATATAGTCGGGTCGCATTCAGGTACCGAAGAACTTGGTAAGCTCGATTCAGGTGTTCCTGAGTTGGGTTGTGGGCGTGTCGCGAGAGTTGCGTCACAGCATAACTGATGTCGGGTCGTGTTCCGATCATGATGTACATGAGGGAGCCGATCACCTGTTGGAAGCGGAGTCGGATCGTTGGATTAATCGGTCCGGTGTTGGCGAGGGCTTGGTAGCCATCAGGGAGTGGAGTAGTAGCGGGTTTAGACGCTGTCATCTCAAACTTCTCCAAGATCTTTTGAAGGTAATCTCGCTGATCCAGATAGATCTTCCGATTCTTTCGATCACGACGGATGCACATGCCAAGGAACTCGTTGCCAGACGTGTCCCTGCAATCCCATCGCTTCTTGAATTCCTCTTTCTTCTTTTTCAGAAGGGCAGGATCATTTCCCATGAACAGCACATCGTCGACGTAGACTATAGCAATGACAAGTTTGCCAGTCTTACCGTCGCGGTAAATATATACGCCTGCGTCGGATTTGCATCGCTTAAATCCTAGTTTGGTCATGGACGCGGATACTTCGCGCCACCAGGATAAGCCGGCTTGCTTAAGGCCGTACAACGCTCGGCGTAGTTTCCACACTTTCTTCTCTTGGCCAGGAATGATATGTCCTTCTGGCTGTTCCATGTAGATTTCTTCTTCCAGATGTCCGTATAGATAGGCGGTTTTAACATCAACGCCTTCGATTTCCCAATCCTCTAAAGCCGCGAGGCCGAGGAGAAGGCGTGTACTTTCGTACCGGACTACAGGAGAGAATAGCTCGTCGAAGTCTATTCCCTCTATCTGGGAGAAACCTTTCGCCACCAGTCGAGCACGGTATCGTCCGTCCGACTTAGGCGTGTAGACCCAGCGATTTTTGATCGCTTGTCTCCCCTTGGGTAGATCAACTAACTCGTATACTTGTCGATCTTTTAGCGCTTTAATTTCATCGCCTTCAGCGCTTTCCCATTTGACGCACTCCTGAGCAGGTAAATGCTTCAGATCGCGATGTTGTTTCGGAATCCCGGGCTTCTCGATCACTTCCGCCGACTTCGCACAAAGGAAATCGATCAAATCTTGCCCCCCTTCTTCCACTAGTTTAGCGATCAAGGCGTCTTCGTCCATGGGTTCTTCGGCATTAGCCGGTTCCTCGTCTGGGAAGACGGGTAGGAACCCTTGCTCGATATGCTGCCTATACATATTCGTGCGTCTTTCCGCGATTTGTTCTGGCGTAAGGTTTTGAGCAGGTGGACGTGCACCATGCCATTGGAAAGCACGGTGGCGCACAAGTCGCTCTTGTGGAGGAACCCATTCACCTTCGCGTCCGTAGTCGCAGATGATGTGAGACGGGATTCTCCTTTCGCCGTACACGTTGCCAGGACGCAATGGTGGTTGCGAAACACGCGTAGATCTGCGTGGTTCCTGGGGCCGGGGGTCCGGCACACGATCCGGAGTTTGCTGGTCGTTCAACGGAGGCTGAGGAGCAGGAGGGGGATCTCTGGGTGGAGATCTCCGAGGTGATCCCGGCGCAGGCGGAGAAGGTTCACGCGCCGGTGGCGGAGGAGCATTAGGATGTGCTGGAGGCTGTGGCACAGGCGGAACAGGGATGTTCAACGGCACTGCACCAGTAGCGGGGAATTCCGGTGGTGGGGGAGGGTCGTTGTTGGAACTATTTCCGTCATCATTGCGTAATGACGGAGGAAGACGTGGAATACTGCCACGCTCTATCGCCTCTTTACGGCGGGTCGCATCTACTGGCTTCTTAGGGAACCAATCCTCGTCGAAAATGGCAGTGGGTGATTCGAAGATCACATTACCCTCCGTGTGTCACATAAATTTGTAATTAGCGGTTCCACTATAACCAATGAAAAGCATCGGTTCCGAGTGCGGGCTAAGTTTGGACTTTCGCTTCTCGGGTGGAATGAACACGAAGGCACCACAGCCAAATACTTTTAGTCGTTGCAGATCCGGTTTGACTCCGGTCCTGACTTCCTGGGGCGTCTGCCAATTTAATCGGCGCATCGGTGTGCGGTTGTATAGGTATACCGCGGTTTGAACGGCGAATTCCCAGTAAGATTCCGGAAAGTTTGCGTGTAATCGCATCGCTTCGCTCTTTTCGCGTATAGTGCGGTTAAACCGCTCCGCACGACCGTTCTGCTGATGAATATGGGGGGCAGACGTCGTATGTTCGATACCCTGTTGTGAGAGGAATTTCTTAAACGCCTCGGATGAATATTCGCCTCCATTATCTGTGTGAAGGCGTTTAACCTTGCCATATGCGTTCTCCGCGGTTGCCGCGAAGTTCGCAAAAGCAATTAGTGCTTCCGATTTGTGGCGAAGGAACGCTACAATCGCATGGCCGGTATATTCATCAACGAAGGTTATTACCCACTTGTACTTGTGGTACGAAAGGGTGGGAAATTCCATGAGGTCTGAATGTACGACCTCAAGATAACGTTTCGCGGTCGATTTGACGGGCGGAAAACGTTTCTGGTGCTGCTTACCAAGAGCGCACCCCTCACAAACATTGGTACCCCTGGGAGTAAAGGGTGCAACGCCATGTATGTTCTCGGACTTTTTGGAGGACATCGTGAGATGGGTGTCCGAGTCGACGGTGCCAGAGATCGTAAGTCGAGGCATCGAGGGTTACAGACATTCCATATGCGCGATTATTCATGACACGCGTATGTACATAGTGGATAGTCCCACCAGGTTGGCGGGGAACTGCTTCCATGTAACCGTTGCCTCGAGGCGTAAAGAGGCTCGTCCTTCTTTGTGTGGCTTCAACTTTCAAGCCTTCGGCTAAGAATGTGCCGAGCGAAAGGAGCCGTGATACAAACTTGGGAACATAGTAGACAGGCCAAATACGGCTTATCTTCTTTTTCCCGTTCACATGATGCTGCACGACGACAGTACCTCGACCCTTGATGGGGAGCCTTTCGGATGCAGTTGTTACAAATCCATATTCGACCGATTGGTCTAACTGCGTAAAGTCGTCTAGATATGGCGTGAAGTGCCGCGAGGCACCAGAATCCAACAGCCATAGAGCATCCGTCCCGTTTCCATAGGACGCTTCCATTGCAGTGCAGTCAGTGCACGATGCAATTTCACATTTCACACTCTCAGGTTCTGGACTCGACGCGGGGGGAACAGAATCGTGTTCGGCCATCAAGGCCAGCGGAGCAGTACAACATATATCACTAACTACATAGTTCGTCATAAAGTCCGTTATCTCCGACATCACCGCTTGGCGCTCTAGTCGCACATGGGGGGAGGAGAGGGCGTGCGACGCCCCAGACTGAGAACATATGTTAGATGTGTTACCTGAGATAGAAATGGTTGATACGTACGAATATGAGTCGCTCCCGTACGGGGTACCCAGCGAGACGGCGTCATCCTCAAGCTCCATAGGAGTGATGAGGGGCGAAGGAGGACAAGGGGACGTCGACTGCCAGAAGGCGGTGTCGAACCCATCTTGGGGAGGCGAGGTGTCTCTCTCGAGCCTCTGTCCCATCCTCTTTGCATAGCGCTTTACAGCGCGACGCTTTGCCTGCTGATAGGCGGTCTTTCCTCGCAGATGCCCTTCAGGCGGCATCTCCCATGCAGAGTCGGTTGCAGCAAACGCGGCCGGAGAGGATTCGGCCTCGCTCATTCGAGCGAGAAGGGTACGAGTGGAGGGGGGAGCGGATGTTTCGGCAATCATGGCAAAAGCCGAAGAAGATACTGTTGCGGCATTCGCAACAGGGGCGATCGAACTGTGTCCCGGCTGGACAAAAGGGTCGGCACTGCCGCCGGTGATGGCAGGTGCGCCCGAGCCGGTTGCTGCTGCTGCAGCGATCGCAGCCTTCTTCTTTCGGCCTCCGCGGCGGCCACGCTTCTTCTGATCCTCATTTTGACCAGACTGGTTATTCTGGGGCGGCGGCTGCTGGTTCTGCTGCTGCTGGGGTTGCGCCGGAGGGCGCGGATTGTTGTTCCCCTGCTGCTGCGAACGCGGCTGCCCTTGTTGCTGTTGGCGGCCGCCACCAGAATTATTATTATTACCGCCACGTTGGCGGTTCCAGTTGGGGTTTTGCCCGTGATTACGGACCCCTGAGAAGCGGGCGGCGTTGGCATGCGCTTGTTGCGCATTGTCAAAAGCCTGTCGGACGGCGACGGCAACGATGCCCACGGATAGGGCGGAGACGTTTTGGGAGTACTCGAAAGTGAGCCGCTGTTTAACATGATCCCATGCAGGCGGGATCCGCTGGATAAGCCAGCACGCTTGGACGGGTTCGTCAATGTCAAGACTATTCGCGCGTAGCGCGTTTATCTTGTTCACCCAGGCGGCGATCTCCGTCGTGGGATCAGCCGTGCCGGAGAACTGGAAGTCCTGCAGCCAAGCGATGTTCTGGAAGACGTTGGTGACTGTAAAGCCACCGAAGCGGGCCCTGAGACTCTCCCAGAGTTCTCGACTCGTATCACAGGAGTGTCTTCTGATCTCCTTCCCGAGCTGCTGGGTGATCGCCGAGATGGCGTTCCGATCTACCATGTCCCATTCATTCTGCATGGCTCTCTGCGCTGGTGTAAGCGCGGGGCCAGCGGCAACAGCGGGCGTATCGCCTCGCGCTGGAATGGCAGGAGTGGGATCGGGGTGGCGCGTAATGGTGCCGCGCATCACAGCTCCAAGGGTGACCATTCCCAAGTTGGGGCAGGTCATGGTGTAGCGGTCGAGGTAACCTCCGACGTCGTATTGCCACTCGTCGTAGTCGATGGCGCCATTGAGAGTGGGGAGGTTGGCAATGACAGTTGCGGCCATTGTGATCTGCATAAAGCAAGGTTCGTAAGCATCAAGTTGTGAGCGGATGAACGCTTCCAACGAGCTATGAACCGCCGGTATCATACAACCAAGGGTAAGCAAATTGGGGACAGGTGAACTTGTCTGATCCGAGCCCGAAGGACGATCATCACCGTGTCAACAAGGCTAT
>QFDT01003178.1:0-15441 GCA_003315915.1 Macrolepiota dolichaula | reverse complement strand
GGTGATAAGAGAGCGACGGTATTCAAACGAGAGGCAAGAACAGCCTATGTTTGGTATTTTCAGGAAGTCGGGCTGTTCTAATTCCGGTGTCATCATGGCAAATTCCAGGATCACCTCCCAAACCACCGACGGGATCCTTTCGATTACGCCTTTGGCAAACGGCACCACTCTCACGTGCCTGATTAAATCAAATCGTGAGGGGGAAAACAAGGGGGGGAAAGGCTCATTTCTCAGTATTTTGAACGAACTGAATTAGACCAGGCTTCTTTTCGAGTATATCCTTAGGGACATTCAGGTCAGGAAGGCCCAGGTCCGTTGTCGCCCCGCGGAGAATTATTTTTTCCAGGCCAGGTGTATCGGCGAATTTTCTAAACCACTCTGGTGCTACAAGGGAGGTTTGCCAGGGCATTGACACGACCTTCAGGGATTGACTCTCACAGGAACCACCCGCTACCATCTTGATGAAATCCGCAACGAATGGAGAACTTCCCGAAACCATTACTTCCGTCTAAATCATCACTAAGCTCGCTAAGGTCTCTGAGGTCAATGCAAGCAAGGATCCGCACCAGAGTCTGCCATCGTAGGAATAGCTCACAGAGTCTAATTTCCACCGGATGCTTGGTCCATGAAATCTGACGGTGGTAAAAACTTAGCTCGTCGGGGTTGCACAGTTGCTAATCCATCCCAAAGGTCTTCGATATCATCTGATTCCAACACTTCAAATGAGAGGCACAGGTCCGTCAAATTTTTTTGCTACTTCAAAAATTGTATGTTCCGAACCACAACGACCACCTTCGATACGAATCCTCTTGATGTACCGGGAGAAATTTGGATATTCCTTGAGCGTGCATTCCAGAGCTTGCATCTGACCCTTCAATCTCAACACAACGGTCTCATATAGGAAGGGCGCTCCAACGCGGTACCATGAACGGCAGACCAGAAGATGTGCCACAGAGCTCTGTTTGCGAGACGAAAAAGGACTTCTCCTATCACTAGAGATGAAAAGGTCGTCGGGAACTTGGAGGGCGTCGCTAAGAATCTCCCTCACCAATTCGTCGGACACTTCGATGTTGTGGTATGGAAGGACGCCTTTGCTCGCGTGAAGTTGAATCTGCGTCATTTGTGTATGTGGGGAAGAGGTCAAAGGCAAGAGAGTTCTTCGCTCGTTTGATGTCGTGTCACTTGTAGCACTGCGCTGCCGCGGACCCTGAGCAATGGAGCTGGACACTATAAAAGATATACAAGGAAGGATATTTCGTGAGGATATTGTATATATTTTTTGTACTGCAATGTGTGCCTGGGACAACTATCATTCCCATTGGTCACAATAGCAATAATACACAAATAACTACCAGATCTCGGAGCGAGTGTGTTCTGATTATATGTGATGTTATACATGCGTTTAAGCAATGTTTTATTTTGCGCGATCTTAAGCAACAGCACGGCCCGACCAGCCGACATCCAAAAAGGTACATGAACCAAGTTTGTACCTTGGCAGCTCGGCTGTGACGATCATAAGCAACAGAATAGAGGGGACTGTATGCACGCAAAACTGGTTTTGACAGTCTCAGGAAATTTTGCATTCGGATAGTGTAATGAAACGTATTGTCAAGAGGACCCGAAGCTGTTTTAGTGGCATACGCTCTATGAAATGATTATTATATCGTACGCGAGCCCGAGATGTTGGTGTCCATACATGAGTCATTAGTAGTTCCTTGCTGTGTTTCATGACTGTTACTTGGATACCTATGAGAGTGGTAATGTACTGAAAACGAAGGAAATTCTACGATAAACGTTGTATAAATAATCATGAGACAGATAGATAGACAGAGATAGAGACAGAGATAGACAGAGAGAGAACAGAACCGAAAGCCGAAGAACGTGTGAAGTAAAATGATGTCACGAAAATAGAGCGCAGAAGAGATAAAACCCAAAAGAAGAAAAAGAGAAACATCAAAATTCGTTAGAATTCTACCGCGTGGGCGCCAGCCAAATCGGTAGTCTCACGATGTAATTTATTCATGCGGGCCATAATGGTTTCGAAGTCATCAACGTCGCGGCTGAGACGAAGAGAGTAGTTGATAGAACCCCCATACGATTCGGACTGGACAACACGCGCCCTCCCAGCCGGACTACAGGGAGGAGTGCATAAGTTATCGGAGCTTTCCACAGTCACATAGCTGGAGTCGCAAGTGTCGGCCAAAAAGTCGGGGCCGCATTCAGCAGCAGTGGTATTCAGCTGGCCGACGGTTATGTCGGCAGCAGTGAATCCCATTTCTTCCGAGACGGAGGGTAGAATTTCAATCGCGTTGTCGACCAGGGCTTGATGGTGAATAGCACGGGCATGGCGAATACGCTCGCGTGGAGACTCCAATCGCACGAAGGTATCGGGAGAATCCAAAGGATTATTGGGCTGAACCGTAGCAAATGGAACGAAACAAGGCCTTCCTTCTTTGCCAACGGGTGTTAAATAGCGTTGGGAACGTGCATGACCAACACGGTCATTACGGGTGGAAGACTTGAACAAATCTTGGACAGGGTAATCGTACGTCTTCCCTCGGTAGTATATCGGAGTATAGATCGACTCCCTGTCAGCCTCCTCCATCCTTTCAGCGTCCAAGGATGGGGAAGCTGGAAGTTCGTTCCGAGAGTTGTTAGGTATTGATTCGTGTTTTGACAGATTTCTTTCCTTGGTGACTTCGGAGGGATCAGTCACGATATCGAAATTGCCCGTCTTGGTCGATTTGGAGATAACAGCAAGAGCTAAAGAAGAACCAATCCTGCAGTCAACACCAAAACTGGTGACTGGAGAGTGGATACTCATACCTGGATAAGGTACCTGTGGTTCCACCCATTTTGCTCCTGCAACCTCAATGTCAATATCACCACTGGGGGTGACTAGGTTCGCCCGACATGTGTGCTGGCGCATGACCTTGGTCTTGATGACAGTATACATGTAGCGGACAGTGCTACCAGCAAAAACGAAGGGTTTTGCGAATTCCGTTGCAATGGCCTTGAGTGATGAGATGCCAAACATCTTGAATATCGCGTTAGGTACGAGGAAAGGATAGGTGATATTCAGATGGAGTCGAAACAAGCGCAAGCGACGGATTTTTATAACCCTTAGTGGCTGACCACTTGCCCTCCATCTGGACCAACAGAGTGATCGTCTCAGGCTCGTATGGCGCCATATACATGATATCCTTGGTTGGTAGGTATAGACAAGCTGGGTACAAATGAATAGAGGACAAGAATCTAAAAAAATTGGCAATGATTACCGCCCTCCCTTCAGTTTAGCTGCTATAGTGTCATACACATCACCTGCAGATGACGAAAATCCTCGGTTGGGGGGTATGGGAAGCGCTTGATCCTTTTCAGGAGACTCAGTGCGAACGTGTAGTGGAGATAGTCTAGCGGGGAGTAGGTTATGTGGAATCGTCATGGGTGGTATAGATTCGACAGGATGGGATATAGTTCCCGCAGTAGTGTAGTTTGCGGTCAGGGATTTGGCTTTCCCGATTCCAAGCTCGTCGTAATGGAGGGTAGAGTAGTCACCATAGATGTTTTTCGACGAAATAGTGGTAACCATGGGCGCATAGGGGTCGCGTGTCGCGACTCGCGGTTCATGCATAGGTGGCATGAAGGCGGGAACAGGCTCCAATGAATCAGAGTAGCTGCTCAATCCTTTACGTGAAAGGACACTAAAGGCTCGCTGAACCTCTCCAACAGACTCGTATTTCCTCTCATCGTAATCACGGCGGGAGAGTATGAGTGTTTTCAGCTCCTGCTTCCTCTCCTGGGCCATCTTCCTTCTCGTCCTTACACATAGCAGGCCAGCTATCAGAACGATGCTAGACACCACTGAGAGCGGAACAGCAAATGCAGCGGTTGGGACTGGTCGTCGTGAAACAAGAACGTCCGCTTGAGCTGAAGAAGTCGGTACACCAATACGGGGGACGACCGTTGAATTCTGTGCCACCCCTCCTGTACCAGCGCTCGAGGGGAGTGTTGAGTGCTTGGTTGCCTCAATGGTGGTTGCTGGAACCCCCGACTCTTTCGCAACTCCTGTTGACGCGTCTACGACACCGGAGGAGGCGGGCTTCTCGCTATGAGGACCTACAATGCAGCTAGTGAGCACGGGCTATCAGGTAATCCGATGACACAAAAAACAAACATACCAGCTCCAAGGTCAAAAACGGGCGAGGTGAACACATTGCCAAAATCGTCCTGCATTTCCAAACAATATTGACTCTCTTCTGTAGCCTCCGGGGCAATTCTGAGCATACGATCCATTAAATTTGTGCGTGGTGATACACCATGAGGTACTTACATCGTAATCGCATATTCGTCCTTTGTTTCCCGCACCTGAGGCCAAATCGTTTCCCCGCACTTCTTGTCCTCCCTATCATCTCCCCTGCCTCTAACAGACATCTTCCCAGACGTCATATCCGTCAATGCACCGACTTCACATAGCCTAAAACCCGGAGACACCACAGCCGTCGTCGCCGTCCACCTGCCGACTATAGTATCCCCTGGGCCGTAAGCAGCCCCTTCAACAGGAGATATCCAAACCACGTCAAACGACTTCGAAGCGACACGAATTATGAGACAACAAACAAAGATAGCACTCATAGATGCACGTCGGATTTCCATATTTTGCGCAGCCAGTGCAAGCGTGAAGAGACCGATGAAAGGGAGTGTGATGAATTCGACCAGGCCGAGGGATTGAAAAAAGACGACCAGCGTAGGGAACAGGGAAGGTAAAGGTGAGAGTGCGAGGCCCTTGAGCCCCTTTTTTGATCTATCCGGACATTTGAGAAACATTGCAAACAGGGCCAATTTAATCATAAGGCCGGCTGAGGGGGGAATAAAGATCGCCCCTAGTCATTAGCAGGCGTAGATGCCATCGAGTCGATTTCCATCTTCTGTTCGGAAGCAGACAAAGTAGAAGATTGTAATGGCTGGCGTGAAAATCTTTCTAATTGGGCCCTAAAACAATTCTATTTTCAGAAAAAGTCTCTTCAAAAGAGATGTGGGCGGCTCATACCTCTTCCTCTCCTTCAATGCCTCCAGCATATGAATGACTTCATCTTGATCTTCGATCAACAGTTCTCCCCCTGGAAGATTAGCGACCAGATCCTTCGCCTGAGCCAGAGCGCTCTTGAATTCATTGGTCTATGCCCACATTATTAAATGAACACGACTAGAATACTATGGCCACTGACCGCTTGTAGAATAGCTTGTTTCGCCGCTGGAGTCGTTGTTCCCTCGGATTGGTGCGTCATTTGAAGAACAGCGATCATCTTCAGCAATAGAGTCTCGTAGAGCTTGACGGGTAGCGGGTTGGAAGACATGGTGGGTTCTGCTGAAGACGCGTCGGTGCTGTTATGATCCTGAGGGCCAGCCATCACGTGATCAATAGCGGAAGGAGTATTGGCGTTCTGAAGTTTTGCATCTGACATTATGCACCTTTCACTGTGAAGCGCCTTGACAAAATGGTGGGGATCAGAAGGAGGAACAGATCCCAACACACTTATATTTATCGCTGTCACAGGATACATCCTTCTCACGTTCTGGCGTAAGTGATGGTACTAACATAATTGGCCCACTAATTTCAAGGTTTTCGGCAAGTCATTCAAAGCATAACATTACAAAACGGGGATTCATAACAACAACGAAATTAGGACACAAAACTTTCAACAGAAGTACCTAGAAACATAATGAAGGCCGAAAACCTTAGAGCGCGCGTCCCGTAATTATAACATCCGAATCAATCTTCCACCCAGGATGAAGGCCCTCCCAGTTTAGACCGTGACAATCGCTATCTCTGCCTTCTCTGAGAATGGGTTCAAAACCAACGGTGTCTACTATGGCCTCGTCCAGAACGGTGAGCAACTCCCGAAGACCTTTGAGCTTGTTCATCCCTGACACCACCCTAGAGTTCCTAATCACCAGACCAGGGGAAGGCGAAAGGAATACAGGCCCAGCTGAGGCCGATCTTATGGCCGGTTCATTTCCCCTCACTTCTTCTTGGATCTGTGATGCTCTTGGTGACGATGTAAAGGCGGGCAAAAATAAACGAGACTGGAGACAGGGTGGCACCAGATCGCCCTGGACAGCAACGTGTAGAGCCCTAGGAATCCGGGGTCGAAAACACCAAGATGAGACCCAGGCATCGTAAACGTCAGAATACTGAAAAGAGGGGGTTGGTTCCGTAATCACGACTTGCGGGCAGAGAACCGGTATGGACCTCCGAGTTCTAAATGATGGGTAAACGCCCGTGGGGGGTTTTGGCATCACGAGGTCTAGACCACTCAATAATGGATTCTCCGTCAAATTTCCACTGTCTCCTACCCGCGATGGAGGATCTGTAAACGGGCCTTCGGAACCAAGGCTATGGCGTCTCGCCAACCAGCTCGGAGCGGTGCTTGATAGAGTTGAGGATGATATGTGCTTGTGACTGGCAAAATTAGAAGGGTCATTTGGCAATGTTGATTCACAATTGGAGCACGGATTCCGGCAGGCACAAAAATAGCGACGACCAAAAGATGTTGTATAATCCTCAACGAAACTGTTGTGGAGCACAGGCGAAGGCTTGGTAAGATCACGAAAGGCAAGAGACTGATTGATTAGTATGGGATCCGAAAAGTCCTTGATTGATCCTGGATTGAGAATATTCTCAAAGCGCGACGGAGTGTAGAAGGAATCCCCATGGTACGCGAAAGGATCTATATGAGGAATCAGTCTGGGCGCGTCTCGCAAACCAAACAGTCCACCGACCAGCCGCATGAAGTGGGTTTGATGCAGATAAAGGCGTATTCAGAGAAAACGAAGGTGAGGAAGCCTGTGAAACATTATCGCCATATACATCCCAGATTTCGGTGCCGGCGGGGGGAACTATTTTCACATCTTCCCCCTCTTCAGCCATTGAGCCTGGAACAGTATGAAATGGAAGCAACGGCGTTTGACAACGTGGAGGAACAGTTCTGTGCCAGCGGGTACTGTTTCTTAACCTGCATTGTGACGCTGGCATACATCAATGTATCAGCCCCTCCCAATTGATGACGCGACGGAATCAGACACACCTTCGAATTGAGTCATATGAAGAGAGTCCTTGGCTACGGCAGGGAAAGGGAAGGCCAAGCTGGCACTGAAATAACGACGAGGCGATGTGGCGGGAAGGGGTATATGCACATTGTATTGCTTAGAGCAGTAGAGATTTTCGGCCAGGGTAGAACATAGGTTCAATAGGCTATCCCAGACACGTAACGCAGTGCAACGGATTCTAAACCAGAGTTCAAGCCAAACAAGCTGCATCGTTCCAAGTTTACAGGGCTAAATGGCGGAATAGGGTATCGCAAGGAATGAGATTTTTTCGTTTGCGTTGCATTTAAACATCCATCCTCGTGCTATTTTTGGCCGTCAGTCCAACTGACATCATCCAACTACGACTAATGCGAGGTACTGACTAGTTACACTTACCGCCCCCCACTTCAGTAGAGCCGCATGTTATGTATGTTATGACCGAGGAATGTTTGAGTCAATTGCCGAAAGCCGGCGCCTCGTCAGGGGGTAGGAGTGCAACACCGAGGGTCGAGCTCACGAATCCACAGGTGTCATGGTCTCATCAATTATGATATTGGTTTAGTGGTCTAGTGGTTATGATTTCTGTCTCACACACAGAAGGTCCGCGGTTCGAGCCCGCGCTGAACCAGAGGGATCTGATACATGTTTTTTTATACCAATCTCAAATTTGCGTCAGGCACAGTATTTATGGGGGTTGCCTCACCATCATTTCTGTTTGAGTGGTAATGGAAAACTTATGAAACCTCACCCTGGCTCAACGCAATCAGACCGTTTGCTGATAGACTTTCGAGTCTCTTTACAATTGTTCAAAATGTATAACATTGGCCCCGCATCCCAAGTTCCGATGATTGTACCATTCCTGAAAATTCTCTTCTGTAGCCACTACTCCTTCTATGTAAATGGAGGGCTTTGACTGTCAGGCCGTCTGATTGAGTGTGACACCGTGTGAGCATCTAAGTGAGTATCTGGTCAGGGCTGGACATGATGATGCTTAAATTCCTCCATTACCTTCGAAGTCCCTCAGTGCGTTCACTCGTCAGCTATCACAATCAAATGAGTCCCACATCTCTCACTCGACCCCATAAAATCTTCTCCAATCCTCTTCCCCCTCCACCTCGCTGGCAGGGACACGCTTCTCCGACTTTGGGTCAAGCCTCGATCCCTTCATCTTCGCTACACTGGAAGGAGGCAGATGAAGACGACAAGACACTTGCTCATTCACTTTTGTCGCTTCAAAGATTCCTGCGTTATATTCACAAACGAACAATTGCATGGCCAGGAGAAGAATTAATATCAGCTAGGTGGGCATGACCCCTTAACGTATTCTATTCCGGTCGCTCAAGACGTGTTACTGGTAGCTGCTCTCCATGCGAATACTTGACGGCACTACTGAGCCCAATAGCAGGCATCTACAATCAATTGCACCCTCCTAATGTGCTAAAAGAGCCAATGAAACTTTTATGTGTCGATTTGGATGAGAGTACGTTTGTCTCAGCTTCCCCTGAACCCGGCTTATGATTTTATAGCTATCTATGGATTCAACTTTTGGGCTGAGGATTTCGAATCCTGGGACGTCACTTCTCCAATGATTATATTTCTGGTTGGATGAACCTTCTTATTCTTACCATTTGGAGAAATCTAACACCCGAATTGCTTTAGCCTGACGATATAATTGATTCCAAAGGGCAGGTTCTTTCTCAGACGAAATATGCACTTGGCAGAGCTATCGAACACATACCATCGCTCTCCTCTGTAATTGTCACCAACCTTCAACATATCGTTATTTTTTCACCTCCAAACTCCGACCGTGCTGAGCCCGTTTTCGAGAGAGTAGTGACCAAACAATTTTCCTTGGCTCTGAGAGCTATCTCTTTCGCCTACCTCAAGCAGGCGCTTCCTAGCGGAGTTTTCATAGAATTTCCTCGTCCAGGTCTGGAGACTGATGACGACTGGATCCTTCCAGAAGGACCACCACAAGACCCAGGCCAACCCCTACCTCCGGACGAGCAGGTGTTTAACATTTGCCACCACAACTCGGACTTTGACCACGCCACACTGCTCCGAAATCGTGCAAGAGCCCTCCAGTTTTTCCGCTGGCGTAGCCTCGTGCAGCAGCGATGTTCAAAGCTCGTTGCACACCCAGGTGATACCCTTACTGCTATGACAAACGAAGTCGGGCGTCTTCTTTCCGATGTACATCCCATCTATCAATTCAACCCTTCTGAGCTCCCGACAGATACAACCACACATCTCAGGGCAATACAGCGCGAATCTCCTCTTGCAGTTGCTGGCATGGACACATTTCTGAAGGAAAGTAGGCGATTTACGCTGGAGATCCAAGATATTGTGGCAGAAGGTTCACAGTACGGCCTTTGCACTGTCTATCGTTGTCTGATCACCTCGATTGATGGCGAACCCGTGTCATCTCCTTCCCTCTGCCTTAAGCTGTTCGATGATCGGTTTCTACCATTAGATGACCCCAGTGAAAACAGTGAAAATGACGAGGACGGCGATGAACGCGTATATCTGTGGTTTGATCAATTCTTCACCGCCGAAAGGCACGCCCGCAACGAACACTCCGTGTATGAAAAGCTATATTCTATACAAGGCTCTATGATTCCCTGGTTCTACGGAACGCACCAGGTAGATCCACGTTATCCAACACTTTCTGGCTTTACTAATACTCTCTGACAGTTCACATTACCCGACGGGCTAGTCCTATATGGTATCCTTATGGAATACATCGAAGGGCGTGCCCTCGACTCCGACGTCACGCGAGAACTGAGCCCCGCTCGACAGATGAAAATGGTACAGCCTTTATCCATCTACATCGAAGACTAGCTAAAGGAAAGACTTCAGATCCAAAGCTGCCGTCATACATGCCGTGTTCTTGACATCGCCGACGTCAGCCAGCGCGACTGGCACAACGGACAAGTCCTCCTCTATTCTAATCCCAGCACCCGGATCGACCACGCAGTGCTCATCGACTTTGCTTCAACGACTCAAACATGGGACTTAGAGGAGCCAAACATGCTCGACAACTATTTTGGTCTTCTCCGTGTCCTGTTGGGTCGCGAGGGAGACGTTGGCCTTGATTCTGAGCTCGTGTGGAAGTCTTTCGGAGAGCCGGATGACTGGGATGCGATCTTCGCCATCATTCCTATAGTACCTCGAAGCAAGGAAAGGAAGGTTGTGAGGGCGGCGGATATGTTCCCCTATATCTCGCCGGCTTAATCTGATTTTAAATAGATAGCGAGATAGTAGACAGACATTAGTGCTGTGCCAGTCGCCGGCCAGAGGCGAATTCGAGCCGTGACCTTACTGGAGTTCATGCATCATGTTCAAGGAAGTGAGAAGTGCATATATCGTATATACCCCCAATCAGAACAACTAGCTGGTTTTTTACTGGTGCACGGGGGCACTAGATCAAATCTCCCAGAATCCTATTTGGACAGGGTCGCGGGTAACCAGCAGACAATCGTTTCGTTTCTCATTTCTCTAGATAGGATTCTTTAACAAAATATAAGGGAACATTTCAGGCGCTCTCACAACCCATATCCCACCACCTCGAGGGACCATAGCAACGGTAGAATCGTAGTCATCAGGCGGTTCAAAGTGCTTCCAGACAAGCTCAGGATCAATACCAACGTCGCCTTTATAGCCCAACGGAACACGAGGTAGTTCCGGATTAATTGTGGTTCTTCTATGTTCTATGTCTGAGTTACTAAAGCAAAGTCAATCAAAACAGCATGGTCGAGTTTTGCATTGGGGCCAGAGTAGAGGATGATTTGTCTGTTGTGCCAGTCGCGTTGATTGATGTCGGCCACGTCGAGAACTCGACATGCATGACGACAAATTTGGATCTGAAGTCATTCAGTCAGCTAATCATCTTTGGAAAGGCGACAGCGTACAATCGTTATCTGTCTATCGGGGCTCAATTGTCGCGTGAAATCAGAGTCGAGGGCATATCCCTCGATGTACTCCATCAGAGTACCATACAGGACCAGCCCATCGGGCAGTATGAACTATCAAGGAAAGACATGAGAGTCGGTGACTTGTTGGAGGAGATGGACATCACCTGGTGTGTTCCGTAGAACCAGGGGATCATAGAGCCTTGAATAGAATTGAGCTTTTCATAGACAGAGTGTTCATTGCGGACATGACTTTCGGCAGTTAAGAAATGGTGAAACCATAAGTGTATGTGTTCACCGCTGCCCTGGTCATCTTCAATATACCCGCTGGGGTCTTCAAGAGGGAAGAACCGGTCATCGAGCAGCTTGAGACAGAGAGACGGGGACAGTACCACTTCACCATCAATTGAGGTGATCAGGCAACGATAAACGGTGCAGATGCCATACCGTGAACCTTCTGTTATAACATCCTGAATCTTCAATGTAAAGCGTTTACTCTCCTTCAAAAACCTATCAATTCCAGCAACTCCAAGAGGAGATTCGCGGTGTATGGCCTTAATATGCGCAGTTGTGCCTGCCGGAAGCTCGAAAGGGTTGAACGGATGGATGGGACGCATATCGGATAGCAGATGCCCGACTTGGTTCGTCATAGCGGTAATAGTGTCACCTGGATGGGCGACAAGCTTTGAGAATCGCTGCTGCATGAGGTCGCGCCAGTGGAAGAACTGGAGCGCTCGTGCACGATCTCATCGAGATAGGCAAAGCAAACAGCTCTTAAAGCCAAAGAGAACCGGGTAGCGACTACCCTCTCGAAAAAGGACGCGGTACAGTCGGGGTTGGGAGGGGAAAAGACAACGATCTCTTGAAAGTTGGTGACGATTATGGAGGAGAGGGGCACGGTATGTTTTTGATGGCTCTGTCAAGTGCGTATTCAACCTGGGGAAGAGGCTGTCCTTTGGGATCAAACAATTTATCGGTCTAGAATGACTAGGGAGTTAGATTGCTAAAATAGCAGGAGGATGAGAGACGTCTGACGAGAGGTATAACCATCAGAGAAATTACGTCCCAGGATAGAAAATCTTCAGCCCAGAAGGTAAATCCACGAATACCTACAAAATGATGGGTCTAGAACCAGGAGAAATCTGAAATCGCGTACCTTCGCCTAAATCAGTGTAGAAAAGTCCCATAGGTTTCTCCAGTACGTCAGGAGGGTGCAATTGGTTGTAGATGTTAATTATGGGGCCTAGTAGTATTGCCAAATATTCGCCTGGAGAGCAGCTACGCAAGATAATAACATGCCTTGAGCAACTAGCGTAGCACACACCCACGGGCCATACCTACCTAGAGGGTATTGTTTCTTCCCCCGGCCATACCATTGTTCGTTTATAAATAAAGCGGAGGAATCTCTGGAGCAGGAAAAGTGCATGAGGGAGTGTTTCTTCGTCTTTGCTTGCCTCCTTCCAGTGCAATGGGGACGAACCAGTCAATGTTTGTTCCAAAGTCGGAGATGTATGCCCCTGCCAACGAGGTGGAGGAGGAAGAGGGTTGGAAAAGATCAGATGAGGGTGTGTGAGATACGCGGGAGCCATCCGTAACTGACGAGTGAATGCGCTAGAGATACTCGAAAGATTTATGTTTGATACCAAGTCAGATACCCATCCAGACATCCACACCAAATCAGTGTTTCGCCTGATGAATGGAGCTTTCCATACAGATGGGGAGAATCTTAGTATGGTACAAAACTCGGAACCTGTTGTGGGGTAGATTTGAGGTACAAGCACTCAAGTACTCAATGGGGAATGGACAGCTGTCAGGAGATTGGAAAAATTATTTATGGACCACTCTGTGTGGGAATCCACTGTTTGATTGCATTGAGCCAGGATGTCAACGTTCGCCGTCACCTTTCGCAACAGAAATTATGAAGGGGAAAATTATTGATCAAGTGTATCAGGGGAAGGCATACTAGTCAAGGTAGAAGAACAACTACGCTATACAATATTATTGTCCACATATCATGACCCCAAATTTTAGTTTCAGGGTTCGATGGGCCTGGATAGCGGGAACGGGAAATCACTTCTGACGAGAGATATAATCACCGAGGAAGTTACGTGAGGGGAAGGGGGGGCTTATGCAGCCTCCGCCTTTGCGAAGGGGTTCGTCTCAGAGAGCCTTACCGCTACCATAACCCATCTTGAATTCCTTTGCGCCGATGGAGCTAGGTAGTCCCAACTTAGAGTGACAAGGGACTATGGTCACATACTGTGAGCACTACTAGGTGTATCCAAGGCCCTGTGACAGTAGTGTATATTATAATGGGCTCTACCAGGGGCTACCTCCTTCGAACCTCCCAATGTGGTGAGGGGCCGGCACACTTGGGATCAGTACTTTTTGTCCGTCTGTCTGTAGGAGCCGCTGCTGACTCGGCCACTCCGCGGTTCAGTCCAGCTCTCTATTAAGTATCCTGCAGGGCGCGCAAGATCAGCTTTCCCATAGGACAGGGTCGCGACCTAATTCAAGTGACTAGCACACTTGTTTTCCATGTCGTTGTTCTATCTAGGATATTATATCCACTCAAATGCTCGCACGGAGTCACACTATATCAGCATTTTGCCTGATAACTGGAATTTTCCGCGCAGAGAAGCGGATCAAGTACGGAAGAGGCGCCAGGTATGGCACGACCTGATGTGGGACGGATTATACATTGGTGATCAACATACATACAACTCGCTTATTGATTCCTCTAGGTAGGATCCTCGAAGAGAATATAAGGGAACATTTCAGGCGCCTTCAAAATCCATCGTGCATCTTCAGCTCGAGGAATTATGGCATAGATAGGATCGTAGTCATCAGGCAGTCCAAAATGCTTCCAGACCAGCTCAGAATCGAGGCCAACGTCCCCCTCACGGCCCAACAGGACACGAAGAGTTTCATAATAATTTTGTATCAGTTGGGGTTCTTCCAGGTCCCGTGTCTGAGTCACCAAAGCAAAGTCGATCAGTACGGTGTGGTCAATCTGGGTGCTGGGATTAGAATAGAGGAGTACTTGTCCATGGTGCCAGTCATGTTGGCTGATGTCGGCAATGTCGAGTACACGAGATTCATGGCGGCAACTTCGGATCTGGAGCATTCAAGTTAGCTAAATCATTGGTGGAAAGGGAACAGCCGTACAATCTCTGTTTGTCTCTCAGGACTCAATTGTCGGGTGAAATCAGAGTCAAGGGCGTGCCCATCGATGTACTCCATGAGAATACCATACAGGACTAGCCCATCGGGTAACGTGAACTGTCAAGGAAAGTAAGTATTTGGTGAGGATCGGAGAATGTGGATGCAACCTTGTGTGTCCCGTAAAACCAAGGAATCATAGAACCTTGAACTGGGCGGAGCTTTTCATAGGCAGAATGTTCAGTGCGAACATGGCTTTCCGCAGTAAAGAAACGGCTGAACCATATGTGCATGTATTCATCGCTATTGTCATCATATTTATAGTATTCTCTGGGCTCCGGCATAGGAAAGAACCGGTCATCGAACAGCTTGAGACAGAGGGATGGGGACGACACAGCCTTACCATCAATCGAGGTAATCAGGCAACGATAGACGGTGCAGATGCCATACCGTGAACCTTCTGTCACAACAGCCTGAATCTTCAGCGTGAAACGCTTACTCTCCTTCAACAATGCATCCAGGCCACCAATTGCAAGAGGAGATTCGCGCTGGATTGCCCTGAGGTGTGTGGTTGTATCTGTGGGAAGCTCGGAAGGGTCAAATGGATAGATGGGGGGTATATCAGAAAGAAGATGGCCGGCTTGGTTTGTCATAGCAGTAAGGGTGTCACTTGGGTGGGCGACAAGTTTTGAAAATTGCTGCTGCATGAGCTTGCGCCAGCGGAAGAACTGGAACGCTCTGGCTCTGTTGCGAACTAGTGTGGCGTGGTCAAAGTCCGAGTTGCGGTGACAAGTGTCGAACACCTGTTCATCCGGAAGTAGAGGTTGGCTTGGGTCTTGTGGTGGTCCCTCTGGAAGGATCCAGTCGTTATCTGGTCTCTTTCCTGGATCAGGAACGTTGATAAAAAGTCCATAAGGAAGCACATCTTCGAGATAGGCCAAAGAAATAGCTCTTAAAGCTAAAGAAAACTGGGTAGTTACTACCCTCTCGAATACGGGTGCAGGACAGTTGGCGTTGGGGGGGGAAAAGATAACGATATCATGGAAATTGGTGACGATGATAGAAGAGAGTGACGGCACGGTTTCAATGGCACAGCTAACTGCATATTCAACCTGTGAAAGAAGCTGCCCTTTGGAATCAAATAGATCGTTAGCCTAAAATGACTAGAGGGTTAGATTGTTACAATACAGAGGGAGAGAAAGCACGTCTCACGGGAGGTATAATCATCGGAGACGTCACATCCCAAAATTGAAAATCTGCAGCCCAAAAGGTAAACCCATGG
>QFDT01003177.1:0-16492 GCA_003315915.1 Macrolepiota dolichaula | reverse complement strand
AGGAGGGGAGGTATACGATGGCCAGAGTGATGACCAACCGGCCCAAGGCCCCAAGAAAAAGGAGGCAGCCAGTCAGAACCGGCAACTTGCATGAGCCCCCTTGTGAGCATTGCCACAAGGCAGGCAATGATTGCAAGGAGTCCGTTGGAGGTGGAACCTGCCTGCGCTGCTGCAGGTTGAAGATGCAGTGCAGTCTGGTGTCAGGGGCATGTGACCTTGCGAGGTACCAGCGCCGGCAGAAAGTTGTGAAAGAGGATAAGGAAGAGAAGAGGCAGCAGAAGAAGAGGAAGGTGGAGGAGGTGGAGGTCAGTGAGGATGAGGAGGTTGAGCTGAGGCCAAAGAAAGTGAGGGAGGCCCGACCGGGGCACACGGTGGAACCAGCTCCCTTGGGTGAGTTCCTCCACTGATCTTTTATGTGCCATCAAACTAACTAACTTGCAACAGAGCCACTCAAAGAGTGGGCCCAGGAGGTCGAAGACTCCTTCCGGCGGCTTGTGGGTAGATACGCCCACGTCAACGACACCGCAACACAGGGGCTCAACAAGACCCAAGCCCAGCTGCATGGACTGGCCGGCCACCTTGACAGCATCATTCGCCAGTCGGCCAACAACATTGCTCTGGAGCAGATGCGGGCCACCTCTATCACAAATCCTGATGCTTACCTAAGCTCAAGATAGAGGCAGGGGAACAGCAGTCTTAGATAAGCAAGTGAGAGATGAGATGAGATCAAGAGATCAGATAGAAGATAGGATAAGACAGGCTAGGCTGTAGACAGGTTGTTAAGTCCGGGTTCTACAGACACCAGACAGCCTAGTTTATATACACAGAGGGCTAGGACCTGGGACACTACCAGATGACCCCAGGAACTCTAGTCCTTACTAATTACATGGAGAAACTAATATCTCCTAGCCAATGGCATAAAACCCTTACTGATTGTTAACAATGACACCATATGACAACATGGATAAAGATCTTATCTTACTGATCATTCCAGAACCCTCTAGAATGATGAGGAGTGATGAACTACAGATGGCACAGATAATCAACACATGATACAGATAATAATGATTGGCGCATAGCTCCTGAACGGATGCATGCCCTGCGACATCCCGGGTATTGTCAGAATGCGACAGACGAGGGCTTTCCAATGGTACTAAGCACAAGGTAAACAGCCCAGTATTCGGCAAGATATACTGTAAACAATGTATTCTGCCAAATCTGTGACAGCCTCCATTGTGGAGTGCCTGCAGAATCAGGTGATGCTCCTGGGCGAGAAGGTTAATGAGGTGTGCAAGGTGATGGGGATTGAGCCCCTCCTCCTCCTTGCACCACCTCCCCCAGTCGGCATTGAGCCTGCAGCGCAGACAATTTTCATTGGAGCGCCGGGAGGAATGCTAGCCCTCACCCCTCTCCCAGCCTCACCTCAGTAAATATTTTTTGATATGATTTTTTTGTGTTTTTATTATCATCATTTTTTGAAATATATATATATATCTTGGGCTTCAGTCTGATAAGTAAAACTTGAGAAGAAACAAATATATTGTGAGTTGGAACTACACGTGAATTTTCATATGACTGGTTAAATAATACAATTGAATGAATAATAATTATACAACCATTATCCATAATACTTGCAATTGGGTTGCTGTTGATGTCTCCCACCTACTGCCTGTGTCAATGCTTGAGCCTCTTCTGCTGCCAATTGATCTGCTGTTTTGTGTTGCTGACCAGGTTGACATGAGCCGGATGGTGTTACATGACTTCCCAATGTGCCTACTGTTGAATATGACTCTCCTGGTTTCCCAGCATTCATGCCAGGCTGCATGAGTGGCCAACTAACATCATCACCTGGTGTCTCTTCAATGACCAGCACAAGGTCCCTGATCAGCATCTTCTCAACCTCTGGTACCATATCACCAACTGGCATATCCTCAATCTTCGGCACTATGTCACCTGCACTGTCTGTGTTGCTGTTATTATTGTCGTTGCTTTCAGCACTCAACACGGGACTTTCACTACCATCACTATCCCAACCATTGCTCTCAACAGCACTCAAACTCTCATCAACCTTAGCTGCCTGCTTCTTCTTCCCAGCTGCCTTCTTCTTTCCCTCGCGGGCCTTCCATTGGGATCCCTCTGCCCCTGGATATACTGCCAGCAGATACTCCCCCTTCGTTCCTTCATAATGTCTGAATCAAAATGCATCATCAGGGCCGGCACCCTGCCAACCAACAATATGCTGCAGTCACGTAATGATGTCCCCCTTCTTCATGTTATGGGGGTTGCAGATGACAATGTTATCAGGAATGTATTGGGATGAGATAAATTGTTTCAAATCTTCATTGAGGTAGCTGAATGGCACTCGTCTCTTCTTGCCACCAGAAGCTAGTTCTATTAGCCAGTCAGTCAATACTCATTGCCAAATGGTTGCCATGCAAATCACATACTGTAGTGCATATTCAAATATTGCCGTAGCAGATCCTCTATGTCTGCTTTCTTTTCCTCCACTAATAATGTTGGGCAAAATTGGGAACCCTGCTGGACTCAGTGATATTTGTGCCAACGTTGTGGGTTTCGGTGTTATGGTTCACCTAGAGGGCACCATGGGGATGGCCGCTAGGCTAGTCAACACTGAAGGATCACTTCAACGATCACCTTCAGCTGACAACACTGGGTTGTCCTGGAGTACTGAACAGAGACTAATATCTCCTGCTGTTGACAGACAGGAGAACGCTAAGTTCACTCGAGGGAAATGCAACAATAGAGTTGTATTTGAGAGAGAGAGAGGTAGGACAAGCATAGAAAGGAGGAAGGTAAACAAGAAGGTTGAAGCTGAAGCTTTCAACTACAGAATAGTCCTTTATTTATACATTTCGAGATACTTCTGCTTTTGCTATTTCGTCCATTGCTCACTAAGATGAAACACTACTGATGGGATCAGAAGGGACGTCGGAATGAGATGGCGTTCTGGGAATGGAAGCTTGCTGTGAAATGGAAGACGACGGATCTATGGAATCTGTACTATCAGAGTTCTCTTGATCCGAAGGTGATGACGTTGTGGAGAAGTGGCTGATAGAGAGATCGACAGGGGAGTTGGTCTGGCAAAGGTCGTAGGGTCAGCCCATCAGGTACGGGTGGGTGAAGGACGTATCTCTGACGATCTGCCTCCATCTGTAGTTGTCGGCTCTGGTGAGTGCGGGCTGAGCGATTGTGGTCTCGTAGAGTCCGTGCCGATAGATATGGATAAAGGGGGAGTTATCCCATACTTGGCGGAGGTGGTGGTTGAGGTACTGGGACTCGTACCGAGGGGGCGGAGGGGTTCCATGAGGAGAGGTAGATCGGCCCGGTACTTTTTCATAGTCCGGAATGTCAAGAAGTTCGAGGCGCCACTTGTATAACCAATGCAGGGGGTTCATCGTCGAGACCATAACAAGCACCCAAACCCCCCTCAAGACTCCGACCTCATTTCCCTGGTCCAAATACCAGAGTGCTTGGAGCTGCATCGCAAGGAGCTGAGCCAGCTCAAATTCAAGTCAAATCCAGTCTCCCCTCCAAAAAAGATTTTGCCAGACCACGTGCCTAGCTCATGTCGCCAGTGCCAGTTGTACCGGGGTGCCGCAATGGATGCACTCCAGCACCTCCAATCCCTCCAGATCATGGTCTGTGACATGGAGGATAAGCAACAGACAGAGTTCCAGCTCGGCATGTGTTGTGCCGCTGGATTTTATGAAATCAGGATGGCTGCCCTCGCCAAGGCCACATCCCATCCGGAGGAGGCATACAATGCCCAACCAGACCCTGGACCTTCGCAGCCCCAATTGGTTCCGGCCCCTGCTCCCTTGCCAACTGGCCCTGTGGCCTCAACCAGCTTGGCTCGACCTTGCCAGAACAAACCTTGCCAATCACTCAGACGGCTTCCCAGAAATAAACTCATCAACTGGGTCCATGAGAATGCGGTTGCTGAGCATGACCAGGTGACTCCATACCCCCTGGTTGGCACACTAGTGAATGGTCCACCAACCCATCACTCACTCCCCTCCCATGCCTCCCACCACCACTATTTGGCCATTGGGGAGCCAACTACTCCTGAGCAGGACTTGACCAGCTCTGAAGAGCCCAAGCATTTCCAGCAGCAACCTCTTGCCCCCTACCGCAAGGATCACACTGAGTGGTTCCCACCCTCACCTCAATTTCCAGCTGCCCAGAGTCCCACTCCCCCAGAGACTGGGCGGCCCTCTCATATGGTGGCTGCTGATATCTATGACCTCCTGGATGATAATGATGATATGTCTGAGGCATCAGTTGCCAAGGCAACTACAACTAGCTTTTTACTAACTACTCTGACAGGTGTTGAGAGTGCCAGGATGTCTGCTGTGGACGTCTTTGCGCTCTTGGATTCAGAGGACGAGGATATGCTGGCCGGCCCTAGCCAACCACCTGTCACACCAGCCCTGGCACGAGGCCCCTTCACTGCCTTTGACTTTCAATTCTTTCCTGGGCCAGATGAATGTGCTGAAATGGACTTGTAATTTTTTTGTAGCATTTTAATTTGTATTATATATGTAAATACATTGATAATATACTGTTAACTACATTCTTGACTCACTCATACCTGTGTGGCTCTAGAAACTGAAAGCAGCCAGCCATCTCCAACCATGAATGAAGGGTGCCAACCGGCTCAGTAAAACTATCCATCCAGGGATCAAATATCATTGAGTATGTGGGTGCATAGTACTGGTTTTTTTTTTAATCCAATTTTATTGCACTAGTATCTAACTAAGTACAAAAGGGCACACAATAGCAGTCCCAAGTCCAAAACACCGAAACACACAAGACAGAGATAAGAGAAACGACAAACTATGTCCGAGATGAGGCGAGCAAAGCGAGTCAAGTCAAGGAAGAAAGGAAAACTAAACTAGTAGTCCGAATAGGAAGATGAGAAGTGGCACCAACCGCAATAACAAAGCGGAAGTCGACGAACAGAAACAGCGATGAAAGAAAGCGATATCCAGGAATGTGGAGGGGGCAGAAAAAGGTTTTGCTATTCCCCTATAACTACTGCCACAAGAAGAAGAGGGAAGTTTTGAAAACTAACCATATATTCGATGTCCAATGCTTTAGTGCACATCTTCAACAAAATTTTGCTGCCAATCCCGTCTCCATAAGGCTTGGTTGCGAATGGTCTCTCTCCACTGATGGTTCCCATCATCAGAGGGGAATGCAAACGCCAAAGGATTGTCGTCCAAGAACTTTATCAGCCACGCTAAGTTATTGTAGTGCCCATTTGAGAATAGCCGCTTAAACCGCGGACAGTCTTGAATAATATGTTCACGTGTTTCCAGCATGTGACCGCATGGACACAACATGGGGGCGTCTGGGAAGAAGCATGCACAGTACATTCTGATAGGCGCATGATTAGATATGCAGTGCGTGAGGCGCACGGCAAGAGATGGCGGCATAGTACTGGTTGCCAGCCTAGGGTTGGCCCTTGCAATCAGCTAGTTTCATAACCTGATCAGCCAACCCATAACCAGGTACCCCGATCGGCCATTTCTACCATTGACCTGGCTCACTGGTAATATCGGATGTGCCGGCTGACTGGCACACATGACACAAAATAGTGACTGCTGATACCGGTCATCCATCCCCTATTGGCCATCCTTGTTGGCAACATATTCACAAAAATGTAAAAGTATATATCATACAACAATATGTGCATATCCATACTCCTTCTCATACATCACCAGTTGCTGGTGTATTTTTTACCTTGTACCAGCACTGTCAGCCGTCCCTTTCCGCTCAATTGCCAGCAGGCCCGCTGGCCCTGTGTCAGTTGATACATTGTATGCGCCCACTGGACCATGCCAGTCAATACATTGTAGTTTGACTATGTGCCCACAATTGATCCATGGTGGAGTACTCATGTATCCGCTCCATTCTCCATGGACCCACCTGTCCAGAGCAATCCACTGGACAATCCTATGCTATATGTAGAACTCCTCCACTATATGATCCTTATTTACTTCTATGAATAGTTACTTAGAATATATATATAAACCCTATGTATTCATCACCGTTCTATAGTTCAATACACATCTCTTCTACCACTCAATTGCTATACATCTCTACTCTCTCAACTCTATCTCTATACAATCTAGTGAGTGTTAGATCACTTCACCACTGTGCATAGCACCATCATGGGTGCTTCCCCATAGTCCTATTCTATAGGACCCTGTTGCTGCTAGGACATAATTCACAACAGCTTCCAGAACAATCAAAGCAGTAGGGGTGGGTTGAGCAGGAGTGGCAGCAGTAGAAGGGGTTGAAGGGAGAGGCCCAATAGAAGGGTTCTTCCAATGTGCAAAAGCCTCCATGTAATTGAGAATGTTGGAGTAATCTCCACAATGTGGTTCAGGAGTGTTATTCCACTGAAGTGGGATGGGACTGGCAATGTGAGTGGGTGTTTCACTCACAATGTTGGTAATGTTCATGGTTGCCAGCTCACGTTGGACAACAGAGCAAAAAGCCTCAGGGAGTGCATAGAAAGGACCAGTGCAAATGATTCTCTTGACACAATTGTCTTGGTTGATCATGGCAAGAAAGTTTTTCAGTGCATTGTGAGAGCTTGGGGCCCTCAGCAGCGGCAGGCGTATACTTAGAACAGTATTCTTGAGGCATAGTGTATATTCTCAACAATGTTCACCCCAATGTCCCAAAAGGGAAGGTGGTGGTACAAGGTCAAGAAGGAGGTGTTGAAAAAGCTGCTTCTCACCGTCATATGAGAGGTCCAGCACCCAGGCAATTGCCCAGTATGTTGTTTGTTTGCACTAGTCTTCCTTGCCTTTGCTCAAAACAACATCCTATTGTGCTGGTCTATAGAAATTGCGAGTAACAGGATCTGATCTCCACACTCACTTGAGTCTTCCAATCTCAACTTGGAACAAGTATCTATTTTGCAGTACATCAGCAAACTCAGAAGCCATTGTCTCGAAATAGACTCATTGCCTTGATCAGGGAGATTCCTCACATGCTCATTACAGCGTTCTCAAGCTGTGTGTATGAGCATCTTGGCTGAGCTAATAGTAAGACGTCTTGTTGGCTGAAGCTGTGAATTCGATCCTGACTTGCGTCCTCACCTCCACCTTCCCCTAGGACATTGGCCTCAGTAGCCAAGCTGAGCAACATGCCCATCTTTGAAGGCTCCAAGCACACCATTATCACGGGTGGAAATTTCACAGACCACACGCACATAGTGACAAAACCACAGACCGGTAAGACGATACAACATCAATGCACCAGATCAAACTGACGTTCATACCACCAACTAGGCATCGACATTCTTCTCAAAGCATCCAATCTTGATGCTACATACGACTCTGCTGCCCGCGATTACAGACCCCGGTGTCATCCCGGAACGCGTGAACAGTACATCGAGGATGTCGTGTACTGGGCTGTCCCTTCAACAGGCTTTGATGAGCCGTTGCCCCTCCGCTGGATGAAGGGAATGGCTGGAGCCGGAAAATCCGCCATAGCCCAAATATGCGCTGAAAGACTCAATGATAGGGGCAAATTGGGCGCCACATTCTTCTTCTCACAGAACGGACGAGAAAAGGCCGCAGAATTCATCCCGACCATCGTATACCAACTTTCCATGGCATTTTCTGCTTACGAAGACCTCATTGAACAGAAGATCTGCCGTCACAAGGGAATCCTGGGCAAGGCAATGGCAGCACAATTCAAAGCACTCATTGTTGAACCGTTACAAGAACTGGAGAGGATAGGAAAGCCCATTGGGAGGAGGATCGTCATCATTGTTGATGGGCTCGATGAATGTGATAGCGTCGATGCTCAATGCAAGATTATTGAGCTTGTTGCAGGTGCTGCTCGCGCTGATGCTATCCCTATCTGCTGGGCCTTCTTCAGCCGCCCAGAGGCCCACATCGAATCCTCCTTTGGGTCCACAGATGCCGCCCGAGTCACTTGCAAAACCGAATTGGCTGTCTCGGATGGTGCCAATTCAGATATCGAGCTCTACCTCCGTGATGGTCTTGAGAACGTCCTTCAACGCCGTAACATCACACCGACATCTCGTTGGCCCTCTGACAGCGATGTACGGGCGGTTGTGAAAGCATCAAATGGATTATTCATCTACGCAGCAGTGGTGCTTCGAGATGTAGAACACGCTGAATCGCCTGAGGAAGCGCTACGCGAGGCCTGTGCCACCACATCCAAGCGCACCAGTAGCTCCACCCTCACAGAACTCGATACCCTTTACACAGTGATCATGCAGCGTATCCGCTGTGATACCCTTCCCATCGTTCTCCTCTTGTGTCGGCTGTTGTGTAACAGTTTTTCGTATGCTGGTGGATATCGCCACAGTGTAATGCTCTGGAGCAATCTCTTGAGACTATCCGAAATCGAATTTTATGCAGCCTGCAACCACCTGAGCGCTGTACTCTACATCCACAATTCTGGTAACTTCCTCGACTTTACCTATTTTGGTGACCTTTACCGTCCGTTTCAACATGCAAATCCAGTCACTATGCAGGAGCTGGGCGACCGTGTCCATGACAAACTCGGAGGTTCCATGTACTTCTACCACAAGTCATTTTACGATTTCCTTATGGATCCAACACGCTCCGGCCCCTTTTGCGTCCGGTCGTCACCCATGTATAATACCAACTACAAGCATTGCTTTGAGGTCGTGCTCAAATGTGAAGAAAGCTACTCGTTTGAAGGACCCGGTGAGTCTGGGCTTTGTTCTGATTCCTCATCTCTATCCTCAATGGTATGAACAAAGAGCTTGTATTAGCACCTGGTGTGGTTGATTCGGGATCCTCCCTTTCCTGGCCCTATACAAATGAACTCGTCAATTCCATGCTCAAAGCATTGGTTTACGACTGGGCTTTTGATACGTGTTTTGCTTATGGCGACTTTCCTGAGGTAGAACGTCAGTTGCTGCAGCGTTTTGGTTGTGCCGATTTTCGCAAAGGCCAACAGAATGAGGTCATGCTGTATGCAGGAGATAGTCGCTTCCTTGCCTCTTCCCGCTGGAACTGCAGGGGCCATGCCAAAATAATCAATGGGGTTCGGCTCTCACGCGTCCCTCAAGGTGAATTTCAAACCCAATTTGATGTTGCCAGATTCAAAACGGTGAAAAGAACTTCCTCAGGCGTGCATGACATTTCCTGATCATAGTCTCTGCAGGCAATCAAGCGATGGAAGGAATGCGGGGTCATAGAGCGTCATTATCCGGATTTGACCTCCCGGTTCAAGTCGCTCGCCCTCAAAAAGTCACAAGACACACTCATTTCTCGCTTATACCGCCTGGGGCATGGGGCTAAATCGGTCTTCTGGTATATGGAAGTCAATTTGAAGGAGCAGTATTATCAAGATTTCATAGCAGCTGATCTTGTGGAGGGAGAAAGGGTTTATCGAGAGACACCATTTGACTCGTGGCCGACGGGAGCGTTCTAGTAGTAATTGGGTTGGGCATATTCATGTGTGTAGATAATATCCGCGCGGGGAGAATCCGGACAGGTAGTAAGGGGCCGAGTCTTCATGTAATTCGTCTTCTCGTGATATCCTGCATTTGTGTTCATCTGTCTTCGCCCACTGCTCGTGGTCGGTGTCACATAATTATCATATATAGTCATACCGAGATTTCATACTTGGCTTCCAAAGTACGGTATTTACCCCCTCACAAGAACTCACAGAGCAAGTCAGCGCGAAAGCATACAACCGAAAAACCATGATTTTCTATGTCTTTTTTCTAGTTCTACCTGTTTTTCACAACACAAAACCACATATCAAAGGATAAAAGAACATACACCAGAAACCATACAAACATATCACTGCACAACAGGATATACCAAACACAAGTCTACTGATATATACCCACAACAAACGCCTACCTGGTCACGTTGTATCTCACCGAGCAGGCTGGAAAGGCACGACCCCAGTTGTTGAGGGTCTTGCGAGATCACTGCATCCCGGTGTCAATCATGACAGTGTCAGAGAGAGAGAAGGCGCACCTGAAAGCACCCTCAAGACAGGCCTTGATTTCTTTGTAGCTCACGACCAAACAGCTTGTATCATCTCGGGAGACTAGCATGATACGCTCCTCCGACCCTGCGTCCAGCTGCACGAGCCAATGAGTCACATCTGTCGTAAGGAGAGCGTCAGGACGTACTTTGTTCAAACACGTCAATACGTGGGTCATGTTCACCACGGGACTGCCGGTCTCATCTACTTGGTGGAAGACGTAGTCTCGGAAGAGCTTGATGATATACCTATCACCCGTCTCGGACCAGCGGGGTTCCAGTGCAAACCTAGGTGTTATATGAGTATTTGAGTTTGAAGGGTTGACACGGGAGTACGGACTCTGGTCGCTCGTTAATGAATCCAAATTTGCACAGCAATCGTACCAGTCTGGCATTTTCCAGCTCACTGAGCAGTTCATGTTCAAGCCTGTCAGTGGCACTACCTACTCATCAGTACCACCATAAGGTGAAAGAAATATGAAAGGCTTACAGCAAGGCCTCCTCCATCTCGGCCTGCACCCTTGGCCTGATCATTTCCATCAAATGATCAATATTCTATGCAGACCAATCAGGAACGTGCTTTTACAAAGGGAGCAAAAAGGAAACGGAACACCCAGAGACCTTTACCTTGACCGGTGTGGGTTTTGCAATAAGATACAGTGCCAAACTCTTCAGCTCTGGGCTATACGCCCTCGCCATGTAATCTAGGCTCCTCTGGAATTGGGGTGCCGTCCATGCATTGACATTTGTGCATGCAAGGGAGAATACAAGGCGGCCGAAGAGAGTGAGGTCTTCTTGTTGGAGGAGGTGGACGTCAAGGGGCGTGGCATGCATTAGGACGTCGAGAGTTCCGCAGGAGCCTATTCGGAGCCTGCATTATATTTGATTTGATGAGGAAATGAGAGATTGGATGGGGTGATAGATGTCTGCGTACCGATTTTGGCCAGTGACGAGGATCTTGGTTGGGTCGACCATGCGTACTGGGTTACCTGTGTCGTGGACTTTTTTGATCGCGGATGCAAGTTGGACGATATAGGACCATAGTGTTCTTTCAGGAATTGGAGTGGTACTGTCATTCTTTCTGGACGCGGTGCCATTGGAGGATGACTTCTTGAAGTAGATGTCGTAGAGGGTCTGAGCGCCCGGATAATACGCATAACATACTACCAATGCTAGTTCGGGTTTAGAGTGGCATTATAATGAAATAACCGAAGGATGCGTACAGTTATCATTGAAAGCTTTGGTGGTGAATGCTTCTCGCACCGGAACAATATTTGGATGGCGGATGCTAGACCATAATTCAATTGCCGAGAACGCGGACTGATGCATCAGTCGATAGTCTATGCAAGGCGGTGATTAGCCATCAAAAATGATTTGAAGAGGGGTGGGAAGCTGACTTTCGATACGACGCAAGGCGTATGGTCTACCGTCGGATGTCCGTATGGCGCGGTATACAACGGAATACCAGTTGCCGAGCTTTCTGCGCTCAGAGCCAGGGCTGAATTGTTCGAGGGGGACGAAGGAGTGATAGCCTTGACATTCGTCTGGGAGACCTGAGCCTGAGGTGCTGTCAGGTCATTGTATTGAGGGATTGAGAAACACGCACCCGGAGGAGCGATAGTGCGGATGGATTCGGTTCTTGTTTGGAGGAGTTGGCGCAATTGGTTGGATGGAGGAACAAAATGTGTATTGGTCGTGGATTGTACGTATTCTTCTGGAAGGGATGGTGTGTAAAGGAGGTAGTTTAGCTGTGTAGATTGTGAGATAAGCCAACGTAAGTATCTAGATACGTACTGGCTGGCGAAGGAATGGGGCGGGATGGGTATAAAAGCTGTCGAGGCCACTGGGGTCATAAGGAGGGACGTAAGGATACTGGCCGTCGTCGAAATAATGGGCATCCATTGATGAGTTGATTTGGAAGGAGTGATCAGATGCGTCCAGCCCTGATGTCAGCTCATCGACGGCAGCGGCGTCTGCATCGGAGTATGTGAACTGCTCATAGGTATCGTAGGTGGGCTCTGGCGGCGATGCGGGTGGTGGCCTGTGGGGTGGTGAGCTTTAGCCAAAGAAATGAGTGAGTGAGTTTACGAGGCAACGAGGGGCTCAGTCTGGACGGTAGTGGCCTTTGGGACAAAGACAGGCGCATTGATTGCGTGTGAGAGGCCGGGGGCAGGAGATTCCTGAGGTGAGGATGGTGGGTGGTGGTACTGGCAGCCCTTGTCCTGATATTTGCAGTGACTAGAGAAGGGATTAGATAGTTTGTGATTATCGTATGAATGACCTACCCATAGATGACGATATTTCTGCACTGACGCTGTACCGAGTCTGGACAAGATGAGTGACAGAAATACAGACAGGATGCAGACAGACCTTTGCGAGGCGATATGTTGGTCGAAGGGTCGTCCGGGGCAGGCTGAGTGATACGGACAGCAGTGGAGGTGGGCCTTGCAAAGAAAGCCATGGTGGTTGTTGACCTGTGTTTGTGTGGAGACAAGGTGATTGGGACGGCGGTTGTGATATGTTTCTGTGGTGGACACAGCGATGGACGAGTCTCCACCGCAGCGCCGACACGGGTCGAAGCAGCGGTTTGCACAGGACCTCTCACAGTCTCTCTTTGACTTTGTGATTCAGCTACTGCCTCCTGCAGACGAGCTTCACATCAAGGAGGACGTCCGCAAGCTGCTCGAACGCCTCATCCGCACCATCGAACCTGACTCTCGTCTCCTTGCTTTTGGCTCTACAGCTAATGGCTTTTCTCTCAGAAACTCAGACATGGACCTCTGCTGTCTTATTGACTCTGGCGAGCGTCTCTCTGCCTCCGATCTCGTCACCATGCTCGGTGACCTCCTCGAGCGCGAAACAAAGTTCCACGTCAAGCCTCTTCCCCATGCCCGTATTCCCATCGTAAAGCTCTCCCTCGACCCTTCCCCAGGCCTCCCTTTTGGCATCGCTTGCGACATCGGCTTTGAGAACAGGCTTGCCATCGAAAACACCCGCCTCCTATATTCCTACGCAAAGATCGACCCCACCCGCGTCCGCACTCTCGTCCTCTTCCGTAAGTCTCTGCGGCGATACTCGTCCCTCTCACTCACTCTCTCCCAGTCAAGATCTGGAGCAAGCGCAGGTCAGTCAACTTTCTCGTTCACTAGCAATCTCACACCTCATCTCTCTCTCTTCTCTTCCAGAAAAATAAATTCTCCATACAAGGGCACTCTCTCCTCCTATGGTTATGTTCTCCTCGTAATCTACTTTCTCGTCCATGTAAAGAACCCTCCAGTCCTCCCTAATCTTCAGCAAATGCCACCACTGCGTCCAACAAACAAGGTCAGCCGCTGCACCCCCGCTTCCTCTCTGATGTCATCAACTGACTAATGCCCAGGACGAGTCCACTCTCAACGGCTATAATGTTTGGTCAGTCATCTACCAGTCTGTCCCACGATTCCCCTGACGTGGGACTGGTCTAGGTTCTTCGATGACATAGATATTCTCTGCCAGCGCTGGCAATCCGACAATACAGAGACCGTAGCCGAGCTGTGCGTGTCCCAGCCAGCTCCTTCCACCCACCCACACTCATCTGTCGTCAAATTGCAGACTCATCGACTTTTTCCGATACTTTTCCCGCGATTTTTCATACAATACTGGCGTTGCTTCTATACGCGCTGGTCTCCTCAAGAAGGATATAAAAGGATGGCAGAATGATGTCTGTACTCGTCCTATTTTTGTCTTTTTGCCGACGCTTATATTTTTTTGTTTCCTTGATAAGCTTTCAGGTGGACGCTACAACGACGCCAGGGAGCGTAATCGGCTATGCATTGAGGTATGCTGCCATCACGACCCTTCCCCTCTCGCAGCCCTGAATTTCCATTTAGGATCCCTTCGAGACAGACTACAACGTCGCTCGGTGTGTAACCAAGGATGGTCTCTACACCGTACGTATTTATCTATCCACGTACCCCCTTTACATATTTATCTTCAACATAGATCCGCGGTGAATTCATGCGCGCATCCCGTATCCTTGCCACACGCCCGGACCGTGCCGTAATTGCCCTTGCAGAGCTCTGCGAAGAACGCAAAGACGAGGATCTCATCTCTGCCCCGCCTCACGGCACTGGTCCCCCACGACTATCCAGCATACCCCCTCAGACACCGTATACTCAGTCGCTGAGGCCCAGAGGCGTCGTGAGGGAAAGGTTATCCCCGCCCGAAGGTTTTTACGCACCTGTTCGAATCACTTCCCCCGGATCTGAATCTAAACTTCCTCCAACCGACTCTAATCCTCACTCGCCACAATTGACTGTCACAGACACCGACGCTGATGCTGCTGTCACTAGTCCGAACCCGACACCAGTCCTCGGTCCAGTTTCTGTCCCTGCCCCTGAACATCATACATTTTCCCACGACTCTCAGATTCTAAGACGCCTGCAACCATCATCTACCCCCCTACCACAGCTTCCGGTGCCTAAACATCCCGTATGGACGAGTCCTTCCCTGCCACCCGAAGCATCATCCTCGGCGGATCAAATCTTGTACGACACCGAGCTTGATCAGGGTTTAATTTTGGGTATGGCTGCTGCCAGGGAAGATGATGCTGGAGCTGGGACCGACAACGTCGGGAGGGGGAGACGTGGATATCCGGTGAACGGTGTGGGCACGGGCGTGAGTATGGGAGGCGGTGATGGGGAGAGTGTGAGTGGGAGTGAGGTGTTTACGGATATGGAAGAATATGAGGTGGAGGAAGAGAGTGAGGTTGGGTCTGTGAAGAGTTTTGTGGATGGGTGTCAGCATAATCCAGCTTTGCCTGGTTATGGTCCTGGGGTTGGGGCCGTGGGTGTGGGTACGGGTACGGGTGGGATGAGAAGGCCCTCATGGCATTATCACCATTCCCAACCGAACTTTATACAATCCACCCCTAGTGGTTCGCTCAAATCGCCGATAGGTCTCTCGTTACCAGTAAATGGGTTCGGAGCCAGAGGTAGATTCGCCCGACATCAGCCTCATCACCCACATCAACATCAACACGCCTCCCTCGAGCATCCATACACAACGACTCAGGCAGATGCCTCCCCATCCCCACCCGCTTCGTTCCGCACACCATCCCTATCAATCCCAATACCCACAACAAATTCGAATATAGGCTCGAACGCGAATTCTACTGCATCTTCCCCCAGGAGCGAGTACCGCGGTGATAATGTCTACGCGAGGCGGTCAGTGTCTGGCCAGCCACCAAGGTACCATTCACATCATAGCCATGGACATAACCACAACCATAATTTCAATCTCAACTTCAATTTCAATCATCATCCAAATCATAATCATTATTATGCGCAGCAGATGCAGATGAGGGGACAGGGGTGGCCTGGGCTTGGAGGTGTCGGGATTGCGCATCAGTTGAACTCGCCGCTTGTCATGAATGCTATCAGCGCTAGTGGCGGCGGCAGTGGCGGCAGTGGTGATTCTGAACAGCTTGGGTTAGGAGAGGCGTCGACGGTGTATTATCAGACTACGGTACCGCGATCACCGCGCGTCACTTTGCCTGTGTCTGTATCTACAACCGGGACTGTGTCGGGCACGCAGAGTCCGCAGAGTCAGAATATGGGTGGTGTAGTGGCACCAGCGTCAGCGTCAACACCTGGAGGTGGAGGAGGGGGATCTCCATTAACCCCTTATCAGAATTATCTAACTCCTGGAAGTGGTGCTGGTGGTTCGGGTGCTGCTAGTCCGCAGCTTCAAGCGCAGTTGAGAGAGTTGCAGGAGAGGCAGGAGAGGTTGAATTTGCAGTTGGCGATGCAGATGAGGTTACAGATGGATTCTGCTGCCGCTGCTGCTGCCACCGGTGGTAGTGGTGGGGGCACTGGGATGCTTGGAAGTGGGCCGGTAGGAGCGGATGTGAATGTGTTGGGAAGAGATTTGAGGGATCTGAGGGGGTTGAGGTTGAGGAATGTTGGAGAGGTGGAGGAGGGGCAGGGTGGGGATACACCTACACCGGGGATGGGGGTGGGTGGAGGACGAGGGTATGGTAGGCTGAGTGGACCGGATGTGGAGGAGAGGTCGAGGTCGAGGTCGTCTGTGAGACTGGGTTCGCCGGCTGTGGGTGTGGAGTCGACCCCAGTGTCAGTGCCGGCACTGATAACGACACCGGTGGAGGAGGTCGAGGTTTTGTATACTGCTAGTGCGAGCGTGTCGAGACCCGATTCGAGGGAATCCACGAGAGCACAGTCTGGCCGCGGACCGAGAGGCAAGGTGAAAGGAAAGGCGAAGCAGAATGAGAGTGGGAATGGGAGGGTGAAGGCGGCTTCTTCACCGACGCCGAGTGGAAGTGAGGTGGAAGTGATGCCAGGTGCTGGTAACATGTCCACGTCTACTGTCCCACCTGTGTCTACGTCGGCGCCTGGAGATGGAAATACGGATGGGGAGGTTGGATTGGGGGTGAAAGATGGAGATGCTGGGAG